>NMRB01001562.1:74439-90681 GCA_002633025.1 Notospermus geniculatus | reverse complement strand
ATCATTTAATTGCAAAGGAGCATTCAAAATAAAACATGTTAAAAACTAGTTCACAAACTTTCTTTTTTACCGCATTGATTCGTTTATTCTGAGACAACTTGTAGCCTGTGATCCTTCCCAGTTCGAAGATACACAATAAGCGAAAACGACCCACGTTCATGTTCTTAATGGGTCAGGTAGGCCTACACTCAATTTCAAATGATGTAATGACATTTAGTCCAGTTCAATCAATCAATAGCTGTTAGAGCCATTGAGCTTCATGCACAACCTGTTTACCATATTCATAGTAATGAGGGGGCTGACCCAGTGGAGTGGTGTCTTAAGTCTGAAAATACTGTATATACATGTATTGCATTTTCGGTACGAAAAATAACGTTGTCGTAAAGTTAGCGTTTATCGTTTGATTTCTTAAACTCCCTAATATAATCATGAGGCCGAACTTCAAGTCGTTACCAACATGAAAAACAACAGGAGCAAAAATGGGTTAAAAATGTGAAGGCACTTGGTGTGCTGCACGGGTATGAAATAGATGAAAATAAAATATGGAATGAAAAATTTGGCAAAATAAAGGGAAACCTAAAGATGTGGGAAAGACGACACCTGTCTTACAAAGGGAAAGTCTTACTTATAAAAGCTCTTGGGATATCAGTAACAGGATATGAAATACAAATGAAAGGTATAGACGACAAACATATAAAACCACTAAAAGACATCCTCTGGGAATTTCTATGGGAAAAAAGACGCCTCTTTTAAACAAGGAATCATCATGTTTGGGAATATTAGATGGGGGGCTAAATATGATCGATGTAGAGAGCTTCATTAAAATGAAGCAAATAAAATGGATAGAAACCATTATAAATAGCAAGCCAGAATCATGGAATATATTACCAAAATACTGGTTAGAAATAGGAGATGAACAGCAAGAAATAACTCCAACAGCAACATCTCTTGAGCACATAAAAACAAAAAAGATGCCAAGATTTTACCAAAATGCTCTTAAAACATGGATAGATTTTAAGAAAACCCGGGACATATCAACAACCCAGGATATCCTAAATGAATTTATATTCTCAAATGAAAAAATCAAACAGAACAACAAACCAATAGTCTATAAAGGTTGGATAAAAAGTAATATTCGACAAATAAAACACATTTGGAATGAAAAAGAAAACAAGAGCAACACGCAGTGTAGCATATGTCCCTGACTCTCATGGACAGCGGCGTACATCTAACTCGGCGCATGTCCTCTGATCAACTCGACCCTGGCTATGACAAACTCGGCCCTAACAACACGTTTGTTGGTGTTTTATCCTAGCACTCTGATGATTTTCGGGTTGCGCCACCTGGTGGCCATATTGGATGTCCCATCGGACTGAAACTTTATGTGCATATAGAGATCATCTGGTGGGAGCCACATATCAAAGTTGACCACTCTGTGTCAAGTCATTCCTTAAAAAATCAAACAGAACAACAAACCAATAGTCTATAAAGGTTGGATAAAAAGTAATATTCGACAAATAAAACACATTTGGAATGAAAAAGAACAAAACTGGATAACCTCAAAACAACTACTTGAAAAACTGACTTTAAAAAACTATTGGATGACTCAATACTTGTCCATAAAAAATGCCATCCTTAAAGACTGGCTTAAACAACTCATGGGGGAAGAGCAGCAAAAAGTTGAAAGCAATAATATTTTAAAACTGGATGAACAGGGCAAAATATTGATAAAAGGGAACCACTTGGAAAAGCTACAAACATGGACATTAGATTAATTCTGCAGAAAGACTATAAAAGACCTAAAAGTAAAGTTTACTGGAATAATGAATTTGGAAAAACATTACCATGGAAGCAAGTATGGGAAAACCTCAAAAACCTCTGGATGTAAAAATAATGTGAACGATTTCCAATGGAAAACCATACACAACGTTATAAACACCAATGCCACACTGAAAAAAATGAAAAAAGGGAATGGAATCTGTAAACTATGTCAAATGGAAGAAGAAGACCCAAAACATCTATTTCTAAGTTGTAGCAAAGCTAAACCACTAGCAGAAAAAATAAATAACAAACTAGAAACTACGGAATTGCCAATATTGGACTCAGAAAACAAAATATTAGGATGGGACCCCAACATCACAAAGAAACAAAACCTCAAGTTCGCAAATTTGGTATATAATTACAAATGGGTAGTCTGGAAAAATCGAAATAATAAAATATTCAATAATATCACAGACGGAACAAATAATCTCTACTTTCAAATACTACAAGCCGCAAAATAACCCCTCATGCATTTGTTCTTAACCCTGTATGTATTAGTGTAAAATGTGCCACCGCTCTACTATACTATACTATACTATACTATACTATACTATACTATACTATACTATACTATACTGTAAAGATGTAAAAAGATATGTACAAATGTAAAAAGACATGTAAAAATGAAAAAAAATGTGTATATGTATATGGATATATAATGTATGTACATGTATGATAATTGTGGAAGGGACTAAAGTTTACAATTCAAAAAGAAAAAAAAATAAGCACATGAAGTTAGGGTCAAGTAAAAAATGCAGATAGATCTAGTTAATTCTCGGTTGACGACATGTCGGCACCCTCTTTATTCAAAATAGAAGTGATGACGGCTAGGTTCCTTTCATCAGGGAGAACATTGCTTCTCAAAGGATTCGTTGGCCATTTCTAACAGTGGATGGGGAGGGGAGGGGGATATTGGGAAGAATGTCCTTGAGAAGTGATGCTGGGATCAAGGGTGTTCCTGGTTATGGTCTTTAGTTCACTAACTGCAGTGAGTCAAACTCCTACATGAGTGGGTTAACATGGCTTTTCACAACAAGCCTGATCGGAAGTTTGAGAAATCTCTATGCAAATCACTACGAATCTTCACAATCTTACTGTGGATTAAGTAATCCACAAAGCTGTTCGCCAGTTCAGAGTCCAACACATTACCACGTGCATCGATTCTGTTATTTTTAAAACGAAAGAGAATTTTCAACCAATGAGAGTTTAGGAGGGATTCCGCTGACGTCACGAAGGGGGTTTCCTTCAAGTTGGTACAAATGACCGGTCAGTGTTGTTCTGTGTACTGCTGAATTGTCGGATTAAAGTTATGATAAGAGAATTTCCGGATATCCTTAGTGGTAATAGACGGTTTCGAGGAAAATGGCCGCCCTATTGTTATGTGGCGTTTGTTTTAGTTTTTTTGCGAACACGTGTACTTTTGGCAAAGTTCCAACTCCAAAATTAGGCAAAATATTCACACCAATTTTCTGGGACATGCACTGCTGTGTTCGTAGAAGCGGAATGTGCAATTTAGATCCAGAAACAGAAATGTTATTTGAGAGAAACTAGGCCGTAAAAATTTGTAAACAAACGGGCGCCATTTTCCTCCAAAGGGTCTATATGTATGAATTGTATGTTTCTGAACCCTTAGGTGTCTATTGATGCGGTAATTGGTACATATTTTTCAGTTTTTACCACGATTTTCGGGTCGAATCGAAGCGTCCCCGAAATCAGTGACAGTCCTAGTTTGAGTTTATATGCATGGAGGACCTTGTACTTTCAATTTGCAGTGCGTATGTGATTGATAACAAATTCCTGTAGTTCTGACTGCAAATTACGTCGTTTTAACCTAATTTTGTAATGAGCCTCAAAAACCATTACTTTATGAAAACCTACTTGTTCAGTCAGTAAATCAAGAAAAACGCAGTCACTTTTTTTGTGAAATCAGTGTAATCATGAAGCAATGTCATCTTACAAAACTAAACCTTCGACTCTCCTGATATTGCATAATGAGTGTACTAGATTCACCTCAGGGACATCTGTGTCAATTTTCTTGGGAACATACTGCGTTTTGGAAATGTTGAATAATTTTGGGTGCTGGCAAAACTATCTTTGTATTCAAAACAATAGGTAATTTTTGGGGATTTATACACGCTTCCTATAATTGTGCTGCCCCCTTTTAATAGATTTCGAATCAACAGGAAGTGACGTAAATGGAGGATTAGCTGCTGCTGATCATGATCATGGACGTAGGCCTAGGCCTTCATACACGACCTACCGCCGGTAGGCCTAGTAGGCCTACGTAGTAGGCCTAGCCTGCACATCTCATGCCGACAATTCGTCCCGGCCTTCATTCATTAGGCCTAGCTAACTTTTGAACGGTTGGATTTACACTCCATAAATGTATTACCAACAGATAGAAATATGCTGCTTCCGAATCAAATGAGCGTCCTAAACGTGAGACCAGATTTGATCTGTAGTAATATGATGGTTCTGCATAACGCAATAAGGAAGTTGACTATCGAGAGGTTAAGAAATCGCTCCGCTAACGGTAACACTAACGCTAACGTTATTTTTTACATTGCAAATGTACATCAGAAATGGCGTTAGCGTTAGTGTTATCGTTAACGGAGCGGTTTCTTAACCTCTCGAGTAACGACAATGGGTCATTTTTATTATATTAAAATTGTCATAACTTTCTCTTGATTTTGGATTGATTTTGTTCATTTTTATATCATTTTAAAGCTCTTTTCAAGCTCTTTCCAATGACGTTCGTTTGGTTAAAATCAGATGAAGCTGATTTTGTTCAAGTCACATACATTTTTAAACTTTTCATTGACATGCCGTTGATTATCAGCCAATTACGAATTGAGAAGCAACTATTTTTGTGGGCACTTTGATTTTCCGATAGCTCATTTCACTTATATCCGTATGGTTTAAATGAGATAAAGTTGATTTTTTATGTCATTTTTACACCTTTCATTGACATGCCGTTGTTAATTATTTTACTAATTGAGGAGCAACTACATGTACTTTGCATTTTCTGATAGTTGTGAGCACTGCAGACCTAAATCAGGGGAGTTTATTTGCCCCGAGTAAGTCATCACGAACTCAAAAACTAAGCCCCGCGCATCTTTATTCGTACTTGATAGATGTACACTTTTAAAACGGTGTTGAGTGCTGGTGCGGGTTTTGACTGATAAATTCATAGGTGAAAGCTACTCAGAAACTTTGCCTTTACGTTTTGCAATTACAGAAACCTGGAATCCAGTCTCCGTGAAGCAATAAAACATTAGTTTGTTCAGATTTAGGTAGTGTTAGAATACTCATGACCAATACTGTATCTGTCGAAATACCAGTCTCTCATCAATCTGTCTTTGTGCATGTTGGATGGATATGTCCCACTGGCCCAGTCGGTCACCAGCCGTTCTTTTTTGTCGGCGGCACATTCATTCCATTAGCAGGACAATTTCGCGTGCAGGAAATTTTCGCCAATTTCGCGAGAGTGTATGAGTCGCGAAAATTTCCTGTCGCGAATATGAGTACACGCAAGTGATAAATACGGTCCGTGAAAAAAAAGGAAAAAAATGGGAGGCAGAGACTCGCGAAAATATCCTGCCGCGAATATGTCTATAATTTTTGATTCGCGAAAATTTCCAGCCGCGAAATTATCTTGCTTTACAGTAATGACATTTTCGCACAACATTTCTCAATTGGCCAATTTCCCAAACCAGAATATTGAATGTATTTTGAAAAATATTATGTAGGTCTAAGAGATAGGAATTTAGATGTATATCAGACTAATCTAGGCCACATAAGCATGCTTGTTTGGTAGACTCGTTATGCTTGTTTGGTAGACTGGTTTGGCGTCTTTGCCGCTCGACTCGCGCGGCGCTACTGCCCGTTCGGCAACAAGACCGCATTGTTTCAACAGAAGGCGCTCATACCGCGCACCGATCTGTTACGCCGTGCTCACCGGATTATGGGTAATCAAGATGGCGTCGAGTGATTGACAGCGAACTACTTTCTTGGCTGATCATGTGATCCTTCGATCCCTGTAGTTTCTATGATCAAAATACCTATAAAGCTCGCTTATTATGCGATTTGTTACTTGCTATACAATTATTCACAAAATCTGTGACAAAATCAGTAAAGCCAATCAGAAGTTATGCCATTTTTTTGGTCCAGGGAAGTCAGTCCCCAACTAGGAGTGTTGTCAGGTAATGGGGAACCCGCACACTAACGTCACGACGTGGCGCTGCTGCGAGCTGTTTTACCGAAGTCGCTTTTTCTAACGTTGTTTCCATTTATTTGTGGCGTGAAAATAAACCACTTGTGTTGGTCGCAGGGCAGTAAAACTTTCATTATCGCGTAGCTCATGAAATTTTCTTTTAAACTCATTCCTTTTTTTCTGAACATTAAGAGATCCGATGGCCATAAACGTCTTTGTGTATCATTATTCCTGCAGAAATATGTACAGATAATTTTTTCATAACGCAACGTCAACATCTAAAATGACGTCCATGACGTCGTTTCGGTACAACCGCTCGCAGCGCCGACCTGTCGGGATAAACCGCAGGGCGGGTTCCCCATTGTATTTCGTCCATGAAATAACTGCTAGGTTGCTTGACTGATTTGGTTGAAATAAAGGCTATTTTTCATCTCCGAAGATTTTACCACCCGGGAAACCGCAGATGCTGAGGTTGCCTGGTTTCGTCTGGATTTTTTTTTGGAACAGCCTGTATAAAAGCTCACATTTTCATCATTTTGATGGGCCGTTATTATAGATCTGAAATTGGCAGATTGTACCGTGATTACACTGTCATTAGATATTTCAATAAATGAGGCACAATGCAGGTCAGAAACTGACATTCTCCCGCATCGGGTGTTTTTAACCTCACTCCTCCACATCCAGTCACACTTTGTGTGCGAGTGTATGAAGAAGAGCAATACCAAAGCCCTGCTATGGGAGGATGAGAAGCAGAGTAAATGAAGAACAATTGACTTTTGACACCAATCATAACATTATATTTTTATATATACATAATCAGACTTTTGTAAACCGTGTATCACAATTTATTCGTTTGGCGGTCTTGGAAAACCCGTCGGAAGTCGCTGAGTGATCAACAAGGGCTGTTAGATTGCCTGTGCATTGATCTACTACTGTTCGCCTGTTACATAGTACGTTTCAGCTATTGAAATGTGCGGGTTCACCAAAGCCATTTACACTTTCCTCAAACGCGACATCCGACGGGTTTTCCTAGACCGCCTCACATTACAACTCAACCAAACGGTCATTCTCTTTAGCTTTTTACCCTTTATACATAGAAGCTCAATCTGCAGTTTCAGCAATGACGCGAAGACTCGATGGCGCGATGACTCGAAGACCGCCAAAATTATTCAATGAAATTCAGCTGGTTATTTCTAAGAAGTGGTATGGATCAACGGCGGACCGACGTATTGTCCCCAGCTACCAAGAAGTGTAGTGGGGTTGATATTCAGCGTAAATCATGAAATGAAGGGTAGCCTAGAACTAGGCCTATAGCTCCTAAGTCCTTGATAATTTACTATGGGTCCCTTTTGAAAAGTTGTTGGAATTGGTCTTGTCTCCCTATTGCACACCCCGGAGGAGGTATAGCGGTAATTTTCAGCCCTTTTGAGCAATGACCCTACTGCATGTTCTATGCCAGAAATTTCCCAATGTGTCAGAGCTGCCACGCAAAAAGTAAATTCATGAAAATGACGAAATGCACCCGGTTGTTCATGTACTTCATGACGTCATCAGTTTTGTGGTCACTTGCATCTTGGCAAGACGCACGTGACAATCGTGTACGAAAAGTTTCAGATCTTGGAACAATTTTTTACAATTCTTTGATATTTCTTATTATGTAATGAAAATTAAATTCTTGGACTGTACTAACTTCTTCAAAACACTTGAACGAAAAAAATAACAGTTTTGAATGAATTCCGCTGCTTCACGCACAACCACAATCATGCATTCTAAACGCCAATGACGTCACGGCTTTAGAGTTATACTAAAAATTTATTTCATCTTCCTAAAAATGTTGCATCGTAACCCAGTGTTTTGAAGTGGAACTCGAATTAAAATAAGGCATGCACCCATCAATATACAGGTAATTTAACTGGCCTTCTTCGCGCCTTCGAGTCATCGCGCCATCGAGTCAAGTACAACAAGCCCAGCAATTTCCATATATGCATATCTGCAGAGTAAACTCTTTCTTCGGTACTTCCTGGTTGCACAATCTCTTCTTGTGCTTCAGATGTTGCCTGCAACGAACAATGTTGTATTTCGCAAAAATTTAACATAGAAACGCTGACTCACGAAAGCAAACACATAAGAATATCGATAAGCCATGGTTTGAAATCTGAGACACAATTTTTGGTTGTGAATGTTTCCCTTTCAGAATTATAAAAACAATAAGAGATTTTGTGCTGTGCATTGGTATACCCCATCCAACTCAACTCTACACAGCTTCTCGGCCTATTGACTAAGGTTAAAGTTATTACGAAATTCAACGGTATTTGCAAATTGCATAGTTAAGCAATCATGACAAAAAGCTCAACTGTTGGGTTAATGCAACCATGCAGTTGGTTATAAACAACCCAACTATCGGGTTGAAAGATCCAACACTTTGGGATGATAAAGAACCCAACAGTCGGGTTGACATAAACAATCCGTAAATTCATATCGAAATAAACGTCATCTCAGCTGCGCACATTTTCATCTCAAAGATAGGTGACAATTCACTCAGCTCAACATATTACTTCTCTCTAAATAAGATTATGAGTACTCACAATGACATTTCGTTCTCTCCAGATAAGAGCACAATAATTATGTCATCCAGAAAATTTGAGAGTCGTATGTCTACTTGAGATATCAGTTATTTTTACCGAGTTTCAAAGATCTCAACTCGAGATCCGATAGTAACTTCTTTTACGGACAAAGATCCAAAGAGATGAAAAGCACAAAAATTGACACACAATATATGATAAATAAAAAGGCAATTTCCAGAGTGTTTGCGAATTTTCGACCCCAACCGGGGTCTTCTTCAGGCTGGAACTTTACAATCCGAAACTCTAGAACAGACTGAGCTGAAACCCAAATGTAGACATGAAGTATCCCATCCAAACAGGACGTGACAGCAATTAAGGAAAGAAAAGAGTACAAGCCCCAAAAGGTGGTTGCTCAACCTAACAGAAAAGTANTTGCTTTGGAAGACTGTAGCTCGGGCCGGGGGACAGGGGTCCTTTTTCTAGGCCTTGTCTTCCATTGCTCTTCTCCTATTTTGTTCGCAGGTCAGTGCTTTGCAACCCCTCTTTTCCCTTTAGTAGACCCTTTTCCTTGGAGGACAGGGTTCCTCTTTTTAGGCCTATGTCTTCGTCCATGATGGTCTGTTTCTAATTTTTCGTTGGTCAGGTTTTGTAGGTGCTGTTCACCTATAGGCTCCCTTCCTTTACTGTTGCCCCTTCATTTCGTATTTATCTTGCTCTTCATTTATTTTCTAGGCCTAATTTGTTATCACTTCCTCATACATTTGTTTAATATAAATTACTCTTACTATGGTCTTGGGGGTATTGTACTGTTAGTATAATTATACTGTTAGTTTAATTCCTCCAAGCTATATTTTCCCTTCAGCCTAGTCAAGCCTTATATTCACTAATTACTTTTCTGTTAGGTTGAGCAACCACCTTTTGGGGCTTGTTCTCTTTTCTTTCCTTAATTGCTGTCACGTCCTGTTTGGATGGGATACTTCATGTCTAAATTTGGGTTTCAGCTCAGTCTGTTCTAGAGTTTCGGATTGTAAAGTTCCAGCCTGAAGAAGACCCCGGTTGGGGTCGAAAATTCGCAAACACTCTGGAAATTGCCTTTTTATTTATCTTTTACGGACAAGCGTTCAAGTGTTTTTTTATCTCAAGTAGAGACAAATATTTTTCTGTGTGTTGGCCGTACGAATTAGCGTAGAATCGTTATACCTCCAGTTGTCTGGGCGAGCTAGCCGAGTCCATATCCGCTTCGTCGTGTTGTGATCTACTTACATCGCCCACAGGATATCCTTTTTAGATCCCGACGAAAACGTTCCCCAGCAATAGAATAGATGACAACATTCACCGCTGAATTGAGGACGACAAGGGCGTAGGTATATGGAAGAAGTGTTCCTATTATCTTGGCAACGTCGATCCTTGAGATCAACATTAAGATGATCCAAGCCGTATACACACAATATACCGGCATCCGTAATATGATGAACACAATCACCATCGAAACAATAATGTTACTTGCATGATTATCCCTCCGGCTGGTACTTAAAGACACTTGGGTGACGTGCATTTTCCTTAAGCTGCGCCAGACCTCAAAGTTGAGGGGAATAATAACGAACAGTGGGATAATGTTATACAATAGATTTACAAATACCATCCTAAACCCGATGGTGTACATGTAACTAAGATTAGAGTTTTTGATGAAAAATAGTAGGGGGCCTACGGTAATGGCGATGGTCATCACGGTGACGACTGCCACCCCGATCTTAGCATTCCTGAGAGTATCCATTTTCTTGGCCTTCATTGGCAATCGGATGTGGATGAACCTGCAGATAGACAGAAACTAGTCTCTAAGGCCCGTATGCACAGCCCACACTTTAGCCATACTTTTGGAAAAGTGTACGGTAACTTTAGCTGTACTTTGCGGATGCACAAAACTACTTTCGCGAAAGTGGCACTTTCAAAGCCCCAAATGAAAGTGAAAGTGCCTGCTAAGTCAGGTCTGGAGGTCCCTTTTGTTATACTTTTGCCTCACTCTACAAAGTGTGACTTTTCTATAATGCTTCAAGCATAGAGAAAGTCTAACTTAGGCTGTACTTTAGGCTAAAGTGCGACCCGTGAATACGGCCCTTAGACTGGCCCCCTTTGCTCTAACCGCTCCGCTGTTACGGGGACAGGCAGTTTCTTTGTTGACCCTGTTATGGTACATTTTTTGTGTCGTAGAGTAGGCTACAGGGCGGGCCCTGTACTCCTCCATCAAAATGTCCGTGCGGTCTTGTGTCCAGATCCAAGCAGTTTATACGACAACTGTGAAGGCCAGAGACCATCATCATATACAGGGTGATCCATAAAAAACGCACAAGCATACTTCCACTAACTACCCAGAGCCCAAAACTACTGATGGCAGATGGAGAATCTTTCTAGAAGAAAAAAAACACCAAGATATCCCGATTCGGTCCAGTGGTTCGAGCTGCAGACCCTATATATGTATTTTGTAAAGCAAGGTCGACGCCCTTGGTGAATTGTTCCAAACAGAACAATCAAGAGCATGCACAACAGCGTAGCCTTGTAACTGACAAAAGGATTATCCTGTGGAAAGGTCACACCAAAAATGAAGTACAGGTTCATGCAGGACATGAAAAACAAACTTGATTTAAACTTAACAACAACTATCCCCTTTATCAATCATGCTGAATTCGCGGTTCACCGTTAAGTTAGTTATTAACGACCACTGACTTTGCTTCACAAAAATGGCTCTGGAGGTAACATTACTGGACCGAATTGAGGTATCTTGGTCTTATGTTTCTTCTAGAACGATTCTCTAACCATTTATACCAGTGGTTTGGGACTGAAGGTGGTGGAAGTATGCTTGTGCGTTTATTTGGACCACCCTGTATAAGTAATGGTTGCACTACATAAATCCCGCGCTTATCCCGGGGATTTTGCGGTTACACCTATTAATCGCCGAGTCTAAATAGACCCATGTCTCTGAAATCCCCGTGCTTATTAGCCCCATCGAGCTCGAAGGGGCTACGCTGGCGCTATTGAAATGATCCCAGCAACACCGCAGAACATCTTATTTCCTCGGCCCATTTTCCGCCAAAATATAAAGACCTATGTCTGATGTAGGCCTATGGGAAAAAGCGGTATCGCAAGTGGGATTCGAACCAGCAACCCTGTGACCAGCAGGCAAGCGCTGTAGCCTACTACATGAGCTAACCACCCATTTCTGCCAACCGTCGAAAACTTCTTGAACCCTTTCGTCGAATATAGGGCTATATGTTGTAGGTGAATTTAGTGGCTGCTGACGTCAACCTAAACATTTTTAGGCCTCACTCCAACCGTTGCCCTAGCCCTAACAGTTCCCTATCGTTCCCAACCCGAAATTAGCCCAACAGGACAATACTGCTATATGAGGAGTTATGGTTTCAGCCGCTATAGATTGGACTGAAAAATGTGGTAGCAATAAAAAGTTCGTGCCCCACTCTCCACTACAGGTCTTCCTGTGAGCGTTATAGCAAGCAAGCAATAGATAGGGCCTATGAGAAGAGACTGGACTGCAACATACCTATCTATTGTAATCACCACTATCATGTAGACTGTGCCAAGTTCGGTTGCGGACGTCAATACAGCTGCAGTTTGTAATACACACAGGCGTATAATCCATCCGATGTTTGTCCAAGGAAACCAGGTCAGAATCAGGAATTTGATAAGTAACCTTATGACCAGGAAAGTTGTGTCGTACACGGCCAATGCCTGCAGGAGGAATCTGGCCGAAGATATCTTCTGTCCTCTGAAAACCGCTAAGGCCAAAGCATTGCCGATGATGCCGGCCACGCAAATTGTCGGTTCGATGATGAATTCAATGATAAAAAACTGATCATTAATAGGATTATACCGGAATGTAATAGGTTCCCCAGATGTATTCGTTGTTTGATCGGAGAAGTTCCCGTTTCCAATTGGCCTCGTCGTATTAGCATCCATCTCCATGGCCGCCTCGTTCACAAATACATAAAACTCTTTCGAAACTTACCCAGGCTTCTTTTTTGAGCATGTATAATGAGTTATTAGTACCGTAATTTAGTCAGATCGTCGTCTGGTTCCAATAACCTGACGCGATTCCGTCAGATGTGCATGTGCAGTATTTCAACCAAGTGATGGACATGCGGTACCGATGCTCATATTGGCGCTATTGTCATCCTTTGAAGCACAGTCGTGGAACCAGTCTAGTTTCATCCTGCATAATGAAAACACCTCCCTAACGTTGTGAATTCAAGGAATCAAATTTTCCTAATACAAAATCTGTTACTTTCATCCTGAATGGAAACCCCTCTATTGGACAACGTGAACAAAAAACCTTGGCACGAAGGCTGTTTTAATATGTACTAGCGTATTGACCCGTGTCGAACACATTTTGAGGGAGTGTGTTTGTCCTTGAACACCCTCTGGTAGAGTGTCTGTTGCTTTAGGCCTATTGATGTGTGTGTTTGGAGATCGTTTACTGATAACAAGAAAAGGACATCGGAGCGATGTCAATGGTTTCCGATGAGAAGTTTACTACTCTAGAGCTAGTTAACTGTGACCTTGACCTCTGACCTTGAGAAGTATTGCGTAACTGGAACAGGATTCCTGATAAAACCTGTCGGGGATGGTTAATTCAGGCTTCTTTAATCGTTTTCTCCTGAAATTCAGAGGAGATTTGCACTTTAGAACTGTTTGACCTTGACCTTGACCTCTGACCTTCAAGGTCATTGCGTAATCTGAAAGCTCATCCTTGATAACCTAGGTGTAGCTGAAGGTTTTAGGCTTCTACCATCACCAGATGCTGACTTATGTCATGTTATCAAATTTGAATATCAAATCTCACCATGATATCAGCGAATATC
The DNA here is from genome assembly GCA_002633025.1 of Notospermus geniculatus. Taxonomy (NCBI): domain Eukaryota; kingdom Metazoa; phylum Nemertea; class Pilidiophora; order Heteronemertea; family Lineidae; genus Notospermus; species Notospermus geniculatus. The sequence continues at coordinate 77,212 of NMRB01001562.1, read as the reverse complement.
ATGCGACCGAGCAGGTGCAAACTGAAAAATTCAATTGCAATAACATCCGTGGATGAGCTATGATGTTGTGATACCAGTTTCAAGTCGCTTACTGTGGCAGATCTCCCGATATGTCAAAATATCAAATTTGATATATCAATATCATTATGATGCTGACACTGGAGGATAAATTCGTTGATGCCAGTATCTTGCGAAGGGTCATAAACATAGGGAAGGAACTTGTTACTAGTGCTCTACCTGGCCTCGGAGACAAGTTATTCAAGAAACAAAAGTGTGACAGACAAAATCTCAACTTTTGAAATATCATTTTCACCATGAACCAGGTATCGGAGACCGGAAATTTTCATTCCATCTTGTAGCTCAGGTCATGAAACCTGGGGGTAGGTCACATTTCCAGGTCTGTAGCTCTTGCAGGAACAAAGTTACAGGTGTGACAGACTGAACAGACAGACACACAGACACACACACAGACACCATGACCAAACACAATAATGACGTGTTGACTTTCTACGCAGCAGCAGCAGCACGTCAGATTTACACTTCTTCAATCAGCACTCGAAGATTATTTCCCCATCAATATTTGGGTTTCAGCTCAGTCTTTTCTAGAGTTTCAGATTGTAAAGTTCCAGCCCGAAGAAGACCCCAAATGGGGTCGAAAATTTGCTAAATATTCTGGAAATCGACTTTTTCAGGGCTTTCATTAATTTCTGATGTCAGGGTGTCATTGACTTCCACCATTTTTTCCCAATGCATCAATGACTCCCATCCCTGAAGGCCAATGCATCACCTGACTCCCTCATTTTATGGTCAGTGCGTAGCCTATTGGCTTGTGTATTCACCATTTATGTTCTGATCTTTTTTTGTTTTTTTTCCTTTGGACGTGATGACTTTTCCATGCTGACAGAACGCCACGTGCTATGATAAAAGCCGCGAAAATGAATGGTGATGTCGGCTGGTGCTGAGTCATCGTGTGATCAGTGTTATGTGTGGCGAGATGAGCGCGATCGTCAACAGAAAGTCAGGCGGCCGTGCGCTATGGCTCTTACTCGGAGACGGGGAAAGTTTTCGTGCAGCCGGGATTTGGGCATTTCAAAAATACGCCCAAGACCGGTGTAACGTAATTCACTGCCCCCCATAAATCAGTGCCCTGCCCTATTGTGTAGGACGGAATAAGCCTATTGTAACCCAGGCACTGGTTTACAGGTACATTCATTTACACTACACCTGGATGCTGATGCGTATTTCGAGGATCATATCATAATTTTGGAGCGTATTTGACTTCTTTGAAATGCAAGGCAACGCGTATTTGACGAACACTGCCACTCTTTGCGTGCGTAAATAGAGATTTCAGTGCGTAAAATACGTCGGTACGCACGCTATTGAAAGCCCTGCTTTTTATACTCTATCCCCATCAAAAGCACATTTTCCAAAATATTTTAGTCGGCAGAGGGAGGTACAACATACTGGACCATGCGTAACATATAGCCTAGGCCTAGCCACAGTTTTCAAGAGCACACATTCAGCCAATCACCAGAATTTGCATGGTGTTGGCCGTGGAGATTGGTCAAATCCGCGTAAACGTTTTCATTGGCAGTCACTTGGAAGACGTGGTATTCGAGGAATCATGACATTCTGGCCAGTGAATTCACCACTCACAATGGTATCCCCAATCACAAATCGGCGGGACAGCTGCAGTTCACAGGGATGCGGCCAGCGACATGACATGCATGAGCGTCAGTTGCACGGCGTGTGGCAACATGACGTCATATAAACCCAGGTTTCTGCGGCGATGACCTGGTAATAGAGAGCTTTCGCTATCCCGATTCCGAGATCGAGAACGGGAATCAGGTCGATTTTTGTGTATGACGTCATCATTGCTTGGGTAGTGTTTTCCCGTTCTCGATCAGATATCCGGCGTTCAGCGCTTGGTTCTCGGTGGGGATTCTGAGATCAAAAGCGCCCACTTTACAGCAAAAATGGCCAATGTTTGGGATACCATTCAGCTAGGCCTACAACTTGCCGTTTGAATATGTGCAGAAAAGTGCATGGCTCGTGGTGATCATGCTGTTGAGTCGTTTGATTTGGGGTAGAACAGTCAGCAGTGCGTGCTTTGCAGTGTAAAAAGGTAGGCCTACTATCGTTGCAGCTGACATGTTGCATGCAGGCCAAACGCAGCGTCACGTCAGTGTTGGCGAAGTCAGCGCCTACGTCGACGACGTCATATCTCGGTTCGGGATTGCGGAAACGAACTTTCTTGTTTCCGAGAACGGGTACGAGATCGAGTATCGTTCTCGGCGGACCGGATCTCGGAACGGGATAGCGAAAGCTCTCTAATCTTTCGTCGATTTCGTCACTGTTTCGAGTGCTGGGGAATCCCCATGACGTCACGGGATACCCAGTTCACGACTGTTACGAGTAATGCATTTCAACGCAATGATTTAACTGGGTCAACTTGACGTGCCATCTTACGGTGTTCCCAACGGCGCAACGTCATTCGCCAGTTCACCACGATCACGCATCTGTTCACGTGGACAGCTTGTGGAAGTAACCAGCTGACCAATCATCGGGCTCCGATACTTGTTGACCTGGGAAACCTGATTACTAATTCATTTTTGCACAGTTTGAGCAAATCAGAGCTTGAGATGATTCATTATGATCAGATCTAACGGCATACATTCATGATTTTTCGTGAACGGCGGTGGTTTTAACGCCGATGAGCCTGGAAGTGAGCGTGTCATTTTCCCGCCAAAATTAGTGCGCCGTGGCGACCAAC
>NMRB01001562.1:60570-74067 GCA_002633025.1 Notospermus geniculatus | reverse complement strand
GGGGGGGGGGGGGGGGGCTGCCCCGGGAAAAGTTTACAAAATAAGAGTTTGTTTTTATTGCGCCATTTCCCAGCATTTGAGAGAAAAAAGGACTCTCTAGCCATGCAGGCCTATTGTAAGTGTGGTTCATTATTGGTTTATTAGACTTGGGCCTTTTGGGACTATAAAGGCAGCCAAATGCTGAGCCTGCCGATGTTCCCCGTTCCTACGGCCATGATTTCTCTTGCAATTCCTGTGACACTGTCATTTGCAATGTCAATAAACAAGTCACAAGGACAGACCATGTCCTTAGGCCTAGAATCACCATGCTTCTTGCATGGACAGTGGGGGCCCTCCGTGGGGTGCTCACGAGTAGGAAAACCCGACTTGAAAATCCCCGCCCACAGCAATAAAATGTTCCTTCCTCAACTAATCATTTGACGGGTCATGATTCCTCAAATACCACTTCTTCCAAGGGATTGCCCGTTCGAACAGGGCAGTAGGAACGTCCTGGAGGGGGGTCAATAAAACAGCTGACCGTAGCCGTAATGTTTAGGAACGAGCGCCGAAATATCGGCGGGGGTCCGGGGGCTCCCGACTTGAAAATCCTCGTCCACAGCAAAATAGCTCCATCTGCAACTAATCGTTTGGTAGGTATCAATAGAAATTCACCCGTCATTTGACGGGTACTTAGCTAGTAGTTATATAACGTCGTTATATATTTCTGGACGTTATATATTTCTGGTAGTATATAAAAAAGACCAGGTTGGAGACGAGCAGCCCGATTCTCAACTTTGGGCGATGTTTTCACTTAGAAAAAACAGCATGACAGCCAGTTTATTATACCTCATCATTGGAATCCTATCGATGTGTACTCCACTCTGAATGTACTTTCAACACAAAATCATTAGATATAACTGAGAAAAACGTGTTTTTCAAAACGATAAAAAGTGGCCAGCCGCCATGCCCAGCCAAGCCACCTTTCCTACAGCCTCCATGTAAGATGAACGCTGATTAGTCAATTGAGAAAGTTGACCAATCATCGTTCATCTTACCTATGGTGCTTGACTGATTTGGTTGAAATAAAGGTTATTTTTCATGTCCGAAGATTTTACCACCCAGGAAACCGCAGATGCTGAGGTTGCCTGGTTTCGCCTGGAATTTTTTTTAGGACAGCCTGTATAAAAGGTCACATTTTCATCATTTTGATGAGCCGTTATTATAGATCTGAAATTGGCAGATTGTACCGTGATTACACTGCCATTAGCTATTTCAATAAATGAGGCACATGCAGATTAGAAATGACATTCTCCCGCACTGGGTGTTTTTTAACTCGCTCCTCCACATCCACTCACACTTTGTGTGCGGGTGTATGAAGAGGAGCGATACCAAAGCCCTGCTATGGGAGGATGAGACGCTGAGTAAATGAAGAACAATTGACTTTTGACACCAATCATAACATTATATTTTATACTATAAAAATATACATAATATACATAATAATATGCATAATCAAACTTTTGTATACCGTGCATCGCAATTTATTCGTTTGGCGGTCTTGGAAAACCAGTCGGAAGTCGCTAAGTGATCAAGAAGGGCCGTTAGATTCCCAGTGCATTGATCTGCTACTGTTCGCCTGTTACGTAATACGTTTCAGCTATTGAAATGCGCGGGTTCACCAAGGCCATTAACACTTTCCTCAAACGCGACATCCGACGGGTTTTCCTAGACCGCCTCACATTTACAACTCAACCAAACGGTCATTCTCTTTAGCTTTTTACCCTTTATACAAAGAAGCTCATTCTGCAGTTTCAGCAATTTTCATATATGCATATCTGCAGAATAAACTCTTTCTTCGGTACTTCCTGGTTGCACAGTCTCTCCTTGTGCTTCAAATGTTGCCTGCAACGAACAATGTTGTATTTCGCAAAAAAAGACGTTCTGCGGTATGGCTGGGATCATTTCACTATTACTGCACAGATTTTAACCAAATTTGGTATGGTAATAGTGGTGGGACTAGGGGACCTTCTGGTACCACCCATCACTCTGTTGTGTAATCCCTAGCAACAGCATAGCAACTCCATTGTTCTGCAATGTTCCTGGGATCATTTCACGATTTCTCCACAGAATTTAACCAAACCTTGTGGGGTGATAATGGGGAGGCTAAGGTACGTCATGGTACCACTCATTGTCCAATTATGTAATCCCTATCAACAGCATAGCAATTCCATTGTTCTGTGGTACGCCTGGGATCATTTCAATATTACTGATTAGAATTCAACCAAACTTTGTAGGATGATAATGGGGAGGATACGCTACGCCATGGTACCACTCATTATCCAATTATGTAATCCCTAGCAATAGCATAGCAACTCCATTGTTCTGCGGTACCCCTGGGACCATTTCAATATTACTGATCAGAATTCAACCAAACCTTGTAGGATGATAATGGGGAGGCTTAGCTACTTCATGGTATCACTCATTACCCAATTATGTAATCCCTAGCAACAGCGTAGCATAGCGGCTCCATTGTTCTGCGGTAGCCCTGGGATCATTTCAGTATTACTGATTAGAATACAGCTATTTACCTTGTAGGATGATATGGTGGGCTAAATATTTGTGGTACCACTCATCACAGTGTTATGTAATACCCTAGTATCACCTGCCTTGCGTACCTTTTCCATATCTATATTAATCCAATAGCAACAACGCATTTTTCCTGTTTCAATTGTTCTATTCCATGTCAGCCAGGAGCAGTCCACCTAAATATGGTTGCTTTGGCATTCTCAATATTTTGTTCCCTTCCATCTCAACCAGCCACAATCCTGTTAATGAAGGGTCCTGAGCTTCACATTCTGAAAGTTCTGTTCCATTCCATGTTCTATCCCCATTATCATCCCACAAGGTTTGGTTGAATTCTAATTAGTAATATTGAAATGATCCCAGGGGTACCGCAGAACAATGAAGTTACTATTCTGTTGCTAGGGATTACATAATTGGATAATGACAGGTACCATGACGTAACTTAGCCTCCCCATGATCATCCTACAAGGTTTGGTTGAATTCTAATCAGTAATATTGAAATGATCCCAGGGGTACCGCAGAACAATGAAGTTGCTATGCTGTTGCAAGGGATTACATAATTGGATAATGACAGGTACCATGACGTAACTTAGCCTCCCCATTACTAGTATCATCCTACAAGGTTTGGCTGAATCCTAATCAGTAATATTGAAATGATCTCAGGCGTACCGCAGAACAATGGAGTTGCTATGCTGTTGCTAGAGATTACATAACAGAGTGATGGGTGGTACCAGAAGGTCCCCTAGCCACACCACTATTACCATACCAAGTTTGGTTGAAATCTGTGCAGTAATAGTGAAATGATCCCAGCCATACCGCAGAACATCTTATTTCCTCGGCCCCTTTAATATATAGAAACGCTGATTCACGAAAGCAAACACATAAGAATATTGATAAGCTATGGTTTGAAATCTGAGACACAAATTTTTGGTTGTGAATGTTTCCCTTTCAGAATTATAAAAACAATAAGACCCTTTGTGTATCAATAAGATAATGGAGCTAACTCGAGGCCGGCGTTGTTACTTATGGCCGCCTTTGCCTGCGGTTGCATGTCGGTCGAAGGTATCTAGAACGGTCGAGATAGATCCGAGGAATGTCAAAGGCCGACTCGAGTCGCTCCAAAAGGTTTTATTTTCGTGAAAAGTGACTTTTATTGACCACTTCGAGTGCTGCGATTCTCCCTACTGCCAGTTCTGATGACGTCACCGCCACACCTGCGTCGTTCCACTCGACTAGCACCATCCCAGCGTCGTTCCCCGCATAATTCTACTCAACTAACCCAATTTGGCCGCAGTCCATTAATTTTTAGCTCACCCTGTGAGCTTTTGTCGTGGCGCAGCGTCCGTCGTCCGTTAGCAGGGCACGTTTCGTAACCGCTGGAGCTATTGATCTGAAACTTGGTACACATATATACATATATACCCCTAGGTCAGATGACCTACGGCACCAAGTTTCGGTCCGATTCTTGGCTTGGCCTCCAGGTGGCCAAAACCAAAAACACAAAAAGTGCAATAACTCCTGAACTAATGACTGGAACATCTCCAAATTTTTATCATACGTGTATCTAATTAGGATACATGACATATGTAACGGGTTTTTGATTTGACCTACTTTTCAAGGTCACAGAGGTCATAGTTCGACAAAAGTAACGAACCTGTCACAGTTCTTAATTATTTCACCGAGCGTCTTCATATCTTGCATAAACATGTATTAGAGGGGTACCTTCAAAAATACCGAGTTTCGGCCCGATTGGACATCCAGTATGGCCGCCACATATCAGAAAGTTTGTCCCAGTTTGTTTCATGTGCCAGCGGCTAAAAATAGCACACGATGACGCGGCGTTAGCTTGAGGTGGGCCGTTCCATTAGCTTGAGAGGGGTGTGTGGTAGTAGGCCTAGAAGAAGCAAATGGGTCTGCTCATGCTGATGAGTATCCAGGTTCAGAAGTTTGGATTTTAGGGGAAGATTAGAATGGACAGAATCCTTCATTTAGGCCACGCGACACAAAAGTTATATTGAACTGGCAGTACAAAGTGTTTGATGAATACCTGTCATACCTGAACACGAGGCTGCCACTTGGGTGGTTGGTTTGGTATTTGTGACCGTTGACACAATATTGAATAGGCCAATCAGATGATGGTCTTTGAAAGGTCATAGAGTAAATATTAAATATTCAAGAACTGCTTCTGATAGTTGGACAGCGTGCTCCAGGCCGGCGAAAAGGCGGGAATTCCCAAGGAACCCCCCTGTTTTTTTGCCAAAATCGACCTCTTTGGAATCAAAATGAATCCACTGATTTGATCGTTCTCTGATAATGAAATGAGAATTATTACATTGTCATCTTACGTTATTGACTTTTGATGGTGTACTTTCTCAGCCCGTGCAGACATAGACAGCGGATTTTAATCGTGACTTTCGGTCACTTTCATTGAAACTACATTGCGTTATATCTCTGCCGCTAGATGGCGACGCTGTACGATCTCGTAAATGAAACAGACTTTCTGATATGGGTGGCATAACCCCAAATCATTGAAGTCCTGCAACTTGGGAATGACTTGACACAGATTGCTCATAACTGACATGTACCTCTCTCTGTCATTACACTATTATGTTCAAACGGGTGAGCACATGGTCCATGGACCATTTCATTTCGTATAATTTTGGGAATTCTACGGTAAGTATAGATTTTGTAACAATCTAGATACATATATAAAAGAGTAGGCCGATTTTTGTCACGCTAAAACTCTACCTTTTTGCCGTTGGACTCGTGAATTTCTGGTCTGTAATGAAGGATGTACATCTGCACTGTGTCCACGAACCATCAAAATACAAAGTAGTTTTGCTTTTTAAACTGTTAAGTTTGATCGGTTTTATTTCGTCGATTCCCGCGTCGATTTCGTCACTGTTTCAACATCAAATGCCGTTGAAACGGTCTCACTGAATGACTGACGTCATGCGTGTCGATGACGGGCTGATTTGTGACGTATGAGGATGTTGATTTGGACGACGCTGATTGGCGATACCATGGGAACTGGGTATTCCGTGACGTCATGGGCGGGGTTTCCCCAGCACTCGAAACAGTGACGAAATCGACGAAAGAATATAGGTCATCGCCGCGGAAACCTAGGTTTATATGACGTCATGTTGTCACACGCCGTGCAACTGACGCTCATGTCGCTCGCCGTATCCCACACCGAAATGTTTTGCATAGAAACAATGTGTACTAAGCTGCGCATGTGCAGTAGGTCTTGCGCATGCCCATTAGTTGGTCGGCTAGGACCGGCATTCAAAGGTAGAATCAATTTCTCATGTCCAAACCCACCTCGCGGAGCGTGTTGCTATGACGTGTTGATTAGGATCCACCCCAATCCACTGGTTGGCTCACATGATTATTGGCAGTGACGTGAGGTGCTGTCAGTGGACGAAAGTTAGATGACTGTAAGGCGCAATAGGCCTTGTGTCACTGGTACACAATGCGCCGGTTTGAGCCTATGAATAATGATTGATGTGGGCTGGCCAGAGTAATTTTGTCTCGCCGAGTTCACATGAAAACGCCGACAGCTTTTTTGGTAGGCAATGAATACATTTGGCAATGGTATCATTGCATAGGTAGTAAGTATAGCTATGCCCACAATAAAGTTGAAGTTGCTGTCGCGCGTATACTAGAACTAATGCGTGATTGAAATAAAAACCTCCTTATTGAGACCAGAATCTATCATGTCAACTGGTTTAAAAGCTTCTTTATCAAGCAACGTTTGTGGGCCTGGTAGAAAACTGCTTGCTTGATCCCTTCGAAAACAACGCCGTTTGTGGCACGCCCGGATGCCCATAACACCACCACGAGCACTACGAGAGATTTTAGGAAATATCTGACAATTTTGTCGCATTCTTATACAGAGTCCTGGCTACTCATGGGCATAATGCATTGCATCAAAGATGGCTGCGCCCATGGCTGGTTTTGTGTACACTAAACATTTCGGTGTGTATCCCTGTGAACTGCAGCTGTCCCGCCGATTTGTGATTGGCGATACCATTGTGAGTGGTGAATGCGCTGGCCAGAATGTCATGATTCCTCGAATACCACTTCTTCCAAGTGACTGCCCGTTCGAACAGGGCCGTAGGAACATCCTGGAGGAGGGGGGGGGGTCAATAAAATAGCGGACCGTAGCCGTAATGTTTAGCAGCGAGCGCCGAAATATCGGCGCGGGGGGCCGGGGGCTCCCGACTTGAAAATCCCCGTCCACAGCAAAATAGTTCCTTCCGCAACTAATCTTTTGGCAGGTATCAATAGAAATTCACCCGTCATTTGACGGGTACTTTGCTAGTAAAAACAATAAGAGATTTTGTGCTGTGCATTGGTATACCCCATCCAACTGAACTCTACATAGCTTCTTGGCCTATTGGCTAAGGTTAAAGTTATTACGTGTGGCGGTCTTTGCAAATTGCACAGTTAAGCAATCATGACCAAAAAGCTCAACTGTTGGGTTGATATGCAACCATGCAGTTGGTTATAAACAACCCAACTGTCCGGTTGAAAGATTCAACACTTTGGGTTGATAAAGAACCCAACAGTCGGGTTGATATAAACAATCCCTAAATTCATATCGAAATAAACGTCATCTCAGCTGCGCACATTTTCGTCTTAAAGATACATGTAGATGACAATTTACTCAGCTCAACATATTACATCTCTCTAAATAATATTATGAGTACTCCCAGTGACATTTTGTTCTCTCCAGATAAGAGCACAATATGTCATCCAGAAAATCTGACAGTCGTATGTCTACTTGAGATATCAGTTATTTTTATTTTCAAAGATCTCAACTTGAGATCCGAAAGTAACTTCTTTAATACGGACAAGCGTTCAAGTGATTTTTATCTCAAGTGGAGACAAATATTTAAGACCGCCCCATCTCAGTGGGGCGGTCTTCATTGTTACTGAATTTCTCTGGATCTCCCTCTCTCCATCCAATCTGTGGTTTCAGCAGGATAGCTCAAAAACTATGTCATCTATCGCACCAAAAGTTTCAGGAAATAGATACGCATATAACACAGAACCCTATTGATTCTTGGTGTCATCCGAATACAATAAAGTGTGAAATTGTGATGAAATTTATTGTTCTATCGCGTGTATCAATGCGTGTATCAACTGACTTGTGCTGCCCCCTGAGCTAAGCAGTAGGAACTATAAATCACAGCTGCTGGGGCCTTGTGCTATCACATCTATGAGGGGCTGAGTGCAAAAGGCAGCTATCTGACATTTTGCAAGTTTTGAGAAAATCAAGGAAGAAGATTTTATTTCATAATAAATTCAGTGTATCTTCAACTGAACAAGTGATGGAATTTCTAAATGTAACAAATTAATAAAAGTTGACCACAACAATAACTAACTGACTAATAACCCTATCTAATGACTAAGGGCCGAAAATGTCACTTAGCTGTCTCTTGCACAACAATTTTGGCTTTTTGCAGAAATTGAAAACAGCTATGTAAGTTTAACATTGTTCTTGGCACTACCAAACAGTGCGGTATTGAGACTGTTTTTGGTTTCTTTCTGTAAAAGATAGGAGCAACTGTGATTTAATACTTTCCTAAACCTAGGCCAACCCCTGCACAATAAGCACTCGCCCACCCCCAGCCTGGGGCCCAGCTTGTCAACCTCTGCCTGGCCCCCTCGTTTGTAGCTATGACCTCCATCCCAGCCTGCATGAGTGGGAAGGGCCGAGCATGCCCTCTGTGAATCTCTCAAGGGCCACACATGTTCAGGTTTTGAGTGTAGGCTAGGCCACAGGTCCCAGGTATAGGTACAGATACAGATGAACAGTGCAAAAGGCTACTATCTACATGTATTTGACGTCCAGTGTTTTTTTTAGTAAAAGTACAGTATTATTGCAGACTATATACATTGTCTGAATCATCAGCAACAATCTCTGAGTCTGTATCATCCTGATTTCCAAGCAGTTTGTTCATAACTTCATCACCCGTGAACCAGGCCTTTTTCATGGAGATTGCCATTGAATTTGGAGATAGCTGCTTTTTGCACTACAGTTTTCACAGGCCTTTGATGTGCAAGAACATGAGAGCCCTCTTTTGGAAGCCATTGTAACTAATACCAGTTAGACGTGTCTTGCACAACAAAATTATGACTGAATTGAATATGAACATGCAGCTAACTCAATTTTAGGAGAAATGTTAGATAGCTGCCTTTAGCGCTCAGCCCCTCCTATTCTAGAACCACGAGATGACCAATATCTCGTCATCCGGCACTGTGGAATGGAATACTGTGATGAGGATATCGTCATCCGTCTTTAACGAGGTTAAAAATCTATATTTTGTACAATTTGACAGTGACAAAAATAAAACATGTCAATTTGGCTTCCAATTCAATGCGCATCTTGTATTGATCTTTCGGTATGTTAAAAGTTTATGATCTCTTGACCCTGTCTATTGAACATCTATCTTCGCTGCATAGTTATCAGTGAACTCTGTCCAATCTCCCAATATCCAAGGGCGGTGTTCAGATCGACTGACAAGTCAATTTCTAGTTTTCTGTGTGTTGGCCGTACGAATTAGCGTAGAATCGTTATACCTCCAGTTGTCTGGATAAGCGAGCCGAGTGCATGTCCGCTTCATCTGGTTGTCACCTTCTTACATCGCCCGCAGGATATCCGTTTTAGATCACGACGAAAACGTTCCCCAGCAATAGAATAGATGACAACATTCACTGCTGAGTTGAGGGTGACAAGGGCGGAGGTATATGGAAGAAATATAAATATCTCGCCAAGGTCGATCCTTGCCAAATATGAGATAAACACAGCCGTATGCACACAACCTGCCGGCAGCCGTAATATGATGAACACAATCACCATCGAAACTATAATGTTACTTGCATGATTATCCCTGCGGCTGGTACGCAAAGACACGTCGGTGTCGTGCATTTTCCTTAAGCTGCGCCAGACCTCAAAGTTGAGGGGAATAATGAAGAACAATGGGATAACGTTATACACTAGAGTTACAAATACTATCCTAAACCCGATGGTGTGCGTGTAACTAAGATTATAAGGATTTTCGATGAAAAATGGTACGGTAATGGCGATGGCCATCACCGTGACGACTGCCACCCCAATCTTAGCGTTCCTGAGGGTATCCATTTTCTTGGCCGTCATTGGCAATCGGATGTGGATGGACCTGCAGATAGACGGAAAATAGTCTCTAAGGCCCGTATGCACAGCCCACACTTTAGCTGAATCTGTTAATGTCGTCCTGGGTACACATTTTTACCCTGGGTATTCTGGGTAATCCTTTTTGTTACCCAGGACGATCCTGGGTATAAATAACGTACCCAGTTTGAAATCCGCGCCATTTTCCACCTGCGCTCGAGGAACGGTAGGCCTACTATCTTATTCTAGCCCGCCACGAATTTATACACGTGCATTTTGACATGGTGATTGTCAGCAGCTGTCAGAATGGCAACTCGCGTTAAAGACTGCGATTTACAGCCGTATTTGCAATCTATTCCATCCTATAGGGATGGAATTTTCATTTCAAAAGGAAGAGAGCTGAAGAAAAATCTGGTGGATGTCGGTAATGGTAGATACAAGTTGAAAGCAGGTGTCAAAGTTGATGCGAAGCTGAAGTGGCTTGCACTCGACACAATGGTATGCACTGGGAGGGGCAATTGCCAGCGAGAATGTGAACGCACGCACCACAACCTCGGGCGCAGGTGGAAAATGGCACGGATTTTAAAACTGGGTAATGTTAAGGTACCTTATTTGTACCCGGGACGATCCTGGGTAACAAAAAGGATTTCCCAGGATTACCCTGGGTAATAATGAGGTGTACCCAGGACGACATTAGTGAGCTTCTGCAAGCGCCCGGTTAGGCTCTACGACGACGTTTATCTATTGTGTGAGTGCACCCAAACAATAGATAGGCCTAAACGTAGTCGTATGGCCTAACCGGGCGCTTGCAGAAGTTCTCTATTAAAGATAATGTATCACGGGTATTTTTGCGGGCCACGAAATTCATTGTCTATTTACATTTTGTTTGTTTATGTCCCAGCTTTCTTTGTCTTAGGAGTAAATTGTTGGTGGCATGCCCTTCTAGAAATTCTGTTGATTCCAAAAGTATTCATTATGGTGGGTCGGCATGTCCCAAAAGTCTAAAATAACATAATGTAAACATCCATGTTTACAAACATTGAATGTAAACAATGAAATCGTGATATATTATCTTTAACCGATTCAGCCACACTTTAGCCATACTTTTGGAAAAGTGTAGGGCAACTTTAGCTGTACTTTGCTGCAGGTCCCTTTAGTTATACTTAGGCCCGTATGCACAGCCCACACTTTCCGAAAGTTCCACTTTTTAGAAAAGTCGCACTTTGTAGAGTGAGGCTAAAGTATAACTTTCGGAGTTCAGCTTGGAATTCTGATTCAGCAGTCACTTTCATTTGGGGCTTTGAAAGTGTCACTTTCGCGAAAATGGAGTCTTGTGCATTAGCAAAGTACAGCGAAAGTTACACTATTCCAAAAGTACGGCTAAGGTGTGGGCTGTGCATACGGGCCTTAGGGTCGGACTTCAGCCACACTTTCATTAAAGTCTAACTTTTCTCAATGCTTCAAGCAAAGAGAAAGTCTAACTTAAGCTGTACTTTAGGCTAAAGTCCGACCCGTGCATACGGCCATTAGCCTCACTCTGCAAGAAAGTGTGACTTTTATAAAAAGTGGAACTTTCGGAAAGTGTGGTCTTTGCATACGGGCCTTAGAGCCGTATTCACGGACCGCACTTTAGCCTAAAGTAGCTTAAGTTAGACTTTCTGTATGCTTGAAGCATTGCGAAAAGTCAGACTTTAATGAAAGTGTGACCCGTGCATACGGCCCGGCCCCCTTTCCCCTAGCCGCTCCGCTATTACGAGGACAGGCATGCAGTTTCTTTCTTGACCCTGTTATGGTACATATGATTTTTTTGTGTCGTAGAGTAGGCTACAGGGCGGCCCTGTACTCCTCAATCAAAATGTCAGTGCGGTCTTCTGTCCACATCCAAGCAGTTTATACGACAACTGTGAAGGCCAGAGACCATCATTTCTTTATATACCGTACTCTACTTTCGAGGTCCCTTCGTTAAACACCAATTCATTATGTATGCACTGGCCAAGTTAAAGCTGACGTGAACGAACAAAAAGCCCCCATGCGACGAGCAAGAGAATTGCAAACGCCCTGCAAACACCCCAGGCGAAGGCTCAGAACATGATAGACCCTACGACGCCAGGAGGGCGCCACCTTATTTACCGTCAGGCAACAGAGTTGTCAACATCTCCGGATACCTCTAACACTATACTATACTCAAAGTATAAAAAATTGTAGTCATTTAGATGGGATTCGAACCGTCGGCCTTCTGATTTGTAACCCACAACTCAATCCACTCGGCCAATGAGACAGCTGACAGAGAAGTGATTTGTGTTCGTCATCGACGTTGGCCTTCGACTTTCGTAATAATACTACGAATAAGAGAAAACATGATGAGTCTTCCAACAAGTTCGGTGGCCGAATGGGGAAGACGGTAGAACAGAAATAACAAGGCGCGGGTTCGATTCCCAGCTGGGTCAGACTTTTTTCTTTCAAAAAAAGTGTTCAGCAGGAGCTCACCAGAGGATGTTGACACCTCGAAAGCTCGACGACAAATAAGGTGGCGCCCTCCTGGTATCGTGGGGTCTATCATGTTCTGAGCCATCGTCTGAGGTGTTTGCAGGACGTTTGCAATTCTCTTGCTCGTCGCATGGGGGGTTTTTGTTCGTTCACGTCAGCTTTAAAGTGCTTTCAATATGACTGGCAGCACAAGGAAACGTGGGAATGAAGTTGTTTGACGGCTCGCCTGAATTGCGCAACTGAGAGTAGTGATCCGAGTGTCTGTGGTCATTTTGAAATTGACCCCTTTGATAAGTGCAACCAGGCCTGCCGACTGATTTCGTTGAAATGAAGCAGCGGTAGGCCTATATCAGGGTAATTCCTGAATACTATTAAGTCCAGAATGAAATTGACCCCTGGGCTGTGGGAACTTAGGCTTTGATCGTTAGTACCAGTAGCCGTGGTTACACTACAGCAGTACTTCCACCTATCCAAAATCCCCGGGTTTTTTAGACCCGTGTCTTCCCCGGGCTTGAAAAAACCCGCCTCGCGCTTACACCTATTTTCAATACATTACAATTGCATGCTGACGAGCTTGCCGTGTCTAATAGACACGGGGTTTTTAAACACGGGTCTATTAGACACGGCAAAAATAGGTGTAAGCGCAAGAAACCCGTGTTTCACCCGGGGATTTGGATAGGTGGAAGTACTGCTTACATAAAAATACCCGTCTTTTTCCAGACCCGTGTCAAACCCTTGTGTATGAAAATCCCGGCGAGAGGTCACACTACAACACTGTAGTTAAGTAGCCCGGCGACAGTTGCGCTGCAAACATTGACTCTTCGGTCATTTCTGAATTGGCACACATTGTCGGAGGCGCGAAAACGACGTCACTTAATGGCTGCGCCATCTGTCGCCGTGCGAAGAACTAACGAACACACGGGGATTTCGAAAAGCACGGCGAGATTGCCGTGTCTCAAAAACCCGCGTTTTTCAGACACGGGTTTCTTGAAGCCCGGCAATTAATAGGTGTGACCGCAAAAAAACCGGGGATTTTTATGTAGTGTAACCACGGCTATAGTAAACAGCGCGCAACATGGGCAATTTTGTGGAATGGATTCGACTTATCCTTCGTATATAGTTATTCGGGGAAGCGAGACCTAACGACTGGCAAGAATATCCCGAAGGGACCTTAAACAGACGAAAGTAGAGTAAGTAGTGGTTGCACTACATAAATCCCGTGCTTACCCCGGGGATTTTGCGGTTACACCCATTAATCGCCGAGTCTAAATAGACCCATGTCTGAAATC
>NMRB01001562.1:35355-59299 GCA_002633025.1 Notospermus geniculatus | reverse complement strand
GATTTGGATAGGTGGAAGTACTGCTTACATAAAAATACCCGTCTTTTTCCAGACCCGTGTCAAACCCTTGTGTATGAAAATCCCGGCGAGAGGTCACACTACTACACTGTAGTTAAGTAGCCCGGCGACAGTTGCGCTGCAAACATTGACTCTTCGGTCATTTCTGAATTGGCACACATTGTCGGAGGCGCGAAAACGACGTCACTTAATGGCTGCGCCATCTGTCGCCGTGCGAAGAACTAACGAACACACGGGGATTTCGAAAAGCACGGCGAGATTGCCGTGTCTCAAAAACCCGCGTTTTTCAGACACGGGTTTCTTGAAGCCCGGCAATTAATAGGTGTGACCGCAAAAAAACCGGGGATTTTTATGTAGTGTAACCACGGCTATAGTAAACAGCGCGCAACATGGGCAATTTTGTGGAATGGATTCGACTTATCCTTCGTATATAGTTATTCGGGGAAGCGAGACCTAACGACTGGCAAGAATATCCCGAAGGGACCTTAAACAGACGAAAGTAGAGTAAGTAGTGGTTGCACTACATAAATCCCGTGCTTACCCCGGGGATTTTGCGGTTACACCCATTAATCGCCGAGTCTAAATAGACCCATGTCTGAAATCCCCGTGCTTATTGGCCCCATCGAACTCGAAGGGGCTACGCTGGGGCTATTGAAATGATCCCAGCCATACCGCAGAACATCTTATTTCCTCGGTCCCCTTTCCTCCAAAATATAAAGACCGAGATCTGGTGTACACGGTGCACAATCAATGCGGGAGAAAGTTCCGGTCACATACGCTTGGCAAAGCTGAGATGCCAAATTACTATAAATACCATTGCTAAGAGTAAAATGATAACCCTAGGTAAATGAATACACTAAAAAAATGCTAGCTGCTGCAATATCTCCAAGAAATTCGCAGGAGAACGCATCGAAAATCGGCAATTTTAAAATCAACTGTACGGCTGTACGGGAGCGCTTGCTCCTACGGCATTGAAGTATGCGCTGCAATGAACGTTGGACCACCACGGGGTCGTTATACACGGCCCTGATACCGGTTAACATCGCTGGAGGCCATTCTTAAGAGATTTATGTCCGGAGGAGACATCAAAAATGTCGAAATCAATTCGAAAATTTTTTTCTGAAGCAAGCGCTCCCGCACCGTACAGTCTAATTCTCTCGCAGCCGTACAGTTCATTTTAAAATTGCCGATTTTCGAAGCGTTCTCCTGCAAATTTCTGGGAGATATTGCAGAAGCATGCCTTTTATAGTGTATTCATTCACCTATACGGCTATCATTTTGCCCTTAGCAATGGTATTTATAGCGATTTGTAACCTCACCTTCGCCACGTGTTGGTCACCGAACTTTCTCCCGCAGTTGTACGGAAATATTGATTGTGCACCGTGGTGTAGGCCTATGGAAAAAAGCGGTATCGCGAGTGGGATTCGAACCAGCAACCCTCTGACCAGCAGGCAAGCACTGTGCTACATGAGCTAACCAGCCAGTTCTACCATCGAAAACTTCTTGAACCCTTTCGTCGAATATAGGGCTATGTGAATTTAGTGGCTGCTGACCTCAACCAAAAGATTTCTAGGCGTGCCCCCAACCCTTGCCCTAGCCCTAACCGTTCCCTATCGTTCCCAACACGAAACTAGCCCACAGGCGCGGAGAAATTGTGTTCTGAAGGAGAATACTGCTATATGAAGAGTTAGTAGTTTCAGCCGCTAGATTGGACTGAAAAATGTGGTAGCAATAAAAATTTCGTGCCCCACTCTCCACTACAGGACTTCCTGTGAGCGTCATCGCAAGCAAGCGCCAGATAGGGCCTATGAGGAGAGACTGGACTGCAACATACCTACCTATCTATTGTAATCACCACTATCATGTAGACTGTGCCAAGTTCGGTTCCGTAAGCCAATGCCCTTGCAGTTCGTGTTATAATCCGTCCGATGTTTGTCGAAGGAAAAAGGGGCAGAGTCAGTACCCTGCCAAGTAACATCATGACCAGGAAAGTTGTGTCGTACACGGCCAATGCCTGCAGGAGGAATCTGGCCGAAGATATCCCCTTCTGTCCTCTCAAAACCGCTAAGACCAAAGCATTGCCGATGATGCCGACCACACAAATTGTCGGTTGGATGATGAAAAAAAGGATAAACATATCACCAGTATGATACATTGGCCTCGTCGTAGTAGCATCCATCTCCATGACCTCCTCGTTCACAAATACACACAACTCTTTCGAAACCTACCCAGGCTTCTTTTTGGAGCATCAATAATGAGTTATAAGTACCGCATTACGTTTACACTGCCACAGGCCACAGGTTGATGAAATGGAGAGCCTCCTAGTGCCAATAGCCTGAGTTACTCTATTCAGAGTTACCGGAGCGTGAGCCACAGAATTCCAGGAATTGGCTGTTCAATTTTTGATTCCCCCCCTCCTTTTTGCTATTTCAAAGGATGTAAAATCCTCATTTTTCCAACATATTTCAAAGATTAAAAGACTTTTTTGATATAGTGAAGAAATTGCAGTTCAACTGTATGACTTTGAAGCTGTGCACGCAAGGGGTTTTCATTACATGTATTTGTGTCTTTGCTGATGATACTCAACTTTATATTTTCTTCCGTAAGAATAGCGTCGTGGGCCACGACCGTGCAATCGCTCGCCTCGAGTCTTGTCTCCAGGACATTAGTGCCTGGATGAGCCAGAATTTCCTTAAGTTGAACGGCGATAAAACAGAAGTGCTGTTCATTTGTCCACTACGTCATGATCAGCAATATGTCACAATTTCTGTCGATGGCACAAACATACAATCATCGAATTCAGGTAGAAATTTGGGAACCATATTTGATAATCACCTTAGTATGGACGACCATGTCAGCAATGTTGTGCGTGGCTGCTTTCATCACATCAGGAACATTGGGCGCTTGAGGAAATGCCTCACAGACAACTGTACCAAAACCTTAGTCAATGCCCTTGTTACATCCCGGCTTGACTATTGCAACGCGCTCTTATTTGGAATACCAGCAAATCAGCTACGGAGGCTACAGTCTGTTCAGAATGTGGCAGCCCGAGTCGTCACGAGGACGAGAAAGTATGATCATATAACGCCTGTGTTGGCTGACTTACATTGGCTGCCGGTTGAGAAGAGAATACAGTACAAAGTAATTCTCCATACTTTCCGGGCTGTTAACACTCTCGGCCCGCGCTACATTGCTGAAATGGTCAATCCCTATACCCCGGTTAGAGCCCTCCGATCAGCAGACCAGACAGCTTGTTGTTCCTCGCACCAGGACTAAGGCTGGTGAGAGGTCATTCTATTCAGCAGGGCCCAAGTTATGGAATGATTTGCCATTCGGTCTACTTGCCATAACTGATGAAAATGAATTTAAGAGGGCTCTCAAAACACATCTTTTCTTAGCTGCTTTTAATTAGTTCTTGACATTGTCTTACCTAATGTTTTACCGGTATTCTTTAAGTCATCCTGCTCCTTTTAATCTTCTTACTATAATGTCTTATTTTGTCTTCATGTACTATTCTCTTTAATTGTTTTAGTTTTATTACTATATACCTATGTAAAGTGCCTTTGAGCAATTTCTTATTGGTAAGGGCACTATAAAATATGGTAATAATAATAATAAGTCTTTAGCCAGAAGGCTGAATAAACATTCCAGGCCAATTATCTACACTTCACACCTCTTAATTGCACCCCTTCGAAAGGCGTTTTGAAGGGGTCGAAACGGATTTTTCCTCTGTGGGGTGTAAGGCCCCGATTACATAGAGCTATACGCTATTCGGTATTCTAGGCACGTTTCGTAGGGCACGCGTATTGTTTGAATCGAGCAAGGTTATTTCAATGAGCGGTTTACATCAGACTAAACTATTCTGAGGGCACGGTATTCGCTTTTTGTTCGTACTGTGCATGTCCAATTTTTGACCGTATACCGAATACCGAATACCGAATAGAGTATAGCTCTATGTAATCGGGGCCTAAACGTAATGCGTAATTTGATCAGATCGCCGTATGGTTCCAATAACCTGACGCGAATCCGTCAGATGTGCATGCGCAGTATTTCAACCAAATGATGGACATGCAGAAATATAGCACAAAGGCGACCCACTGGAAAGTGTGTGCACACGTATATATCCAGAAATATAGCACAAAGGCGACCCACTTACGTTTGCTCATTATAAATAATTACACTTGTCATAATTTATAAAACTCTTTCCTTTCAGCCTAATCAACCTCTCACTAATTACAGACACTCTCCTCTTGTAATCTAGCAACCAATTATGGGGCTTGGCCTCTATTCAACCTTAATTGTTGACACGTCCTGTTTGTTCAGGATACTTCAGATCCACAGTATTTTGGAAGAAAGTGCCTGCCTGAAGAAGACCCCGCTTGGGGTCGAAAATCTGCAAAAATTCTGGAGGACCACCTCTGCTTTTATGTCAAATGATATGCAGTACCGATGCTCATATTGACGCTATTGTCATAAAACTACAAGCCACAAGCTCTTCCTGCAGTGTTTTCAATGTGTGCTGAAAACACGGGCGGGATTCTTTGAAGTACAGTGGAACCAGTCTAGTTTCATCCTGTATAATGAAAACACCTCCCTAACATTGTGAATTCAAGGAACCGATTTTTCCTATTACAAAATCTATTACTTTCATCCTGAATGGAAACCCCTCTATTGGACAAAGTCAACCAAAAACCTTGGCATGAAGGCTGCTTTAACCTGTATACTGGCAACATTATAAAAATGGTGCCCGGAGTGGAGGGTGGTAGAGCGAAATGTCAGAAGATAGAGCCGTTTGAATTTTGGGTACAGACTTTATCATTGGAGCAAAATCAGAGCATTACATACAGTGGCTTGGAAACTGATGTACAGCTAACTTGGGTGGCTTGGGACCCTATAAATGTATTGCCAATAGATAGAAACATGGGCCACTGAGACTGGAAAACATATTCTTACGTATTTTATCTTATTGGAAATGATGGTTTTACATCTTTTTCAGAATTTTGGCCCGGCGGCCATTTTAAATTGATAACTTACTGTTTATTGAATCTCATCCTATAGCAAATAAAAACAAATAAGAATATGCTAGTCTGATTCTATGGACCCATGTTTCTATCTATTATTGGCAATACATTTATGGGGTCTCAAGCCACCCATTTAAAAGTTAGCTGTACATCAGTATCCAAGCCCCTGTACAAATGCTCTGATTTTGGTCCAATGACAAAGCCAGTACCCAAAGTTCCACAAAGCAAAAATGTCTTTGTACTTGAGATGTGAATTAAATCTTTGTTAGCTCCTAGACTATGACATTTCGCTCTACCGCCCGACACGATGGGGACCATTTTTTAGCCCGCTTGGCCGAAGGCCAAAAGGGCTTATGCTGTGCTTAGATGCCTAAGTGGTGGTCTGTCGTGCGTGCGTGCGTGCGTGCGTGAGTGGGTAACATTTTGCCTTGTCTGCACTCTAGCGTCTTCAGTTTTCGACGGATCGATTTCATATTGCATATGTGTATATATGGCCCCAAGATCTAGACCAAGTTCGATTTTGGGCGTGCTGCGATTCCTACTATGGCTACTAGGGGCGTTTTGTGAAAAAATGAAAAATGGCTATTTTACACTAATGATTTGAGCTAGGATGCTCAAATTTGAACCATATGTGTAACAGGTTTTTGATTTGACGTAATTTTGATGGGAAAATAGAAAAATAGCCCGATATTTGGGCTTTGCCTTGTCTGCACTCTAGCGTCTTCAGTTTTCGACGGATGATTTTCATATTGCATATGTAGCAGGGTTAATATTTCATGGGCCATTGCCCCTTTACTTTCATAGAGCCTTGTGAGCTGCTGCCCTCTATTTGGGTTTAGCCCAAACTAAAGTCCTGACTGACATGACTGAGCACTGCGTTGTTGGTATACTTACTTCCGCTTTGGAAATAGTCCCATTATTGGTATTTTTATTTCATGGTTATACGCTCACAAGTTTCTATATAATAGGGTGTTATCGGTATCTTAAATAATATACAGGTTTTTGGAAGGATTTGCTATTCTTAAAGCATCCATTATTATTTTTGAAGATTGGTCCTTTCTAACTATCTGGTGTTTTTATCTGGTGTGTATATATACCCTTTTGGGTGATTTGGTTGTGCACATGGTGAAGTGCGGGAAAATGATTTCTGATTCTCGGTGAAAGAAACATCCATAAATGACGAATTGATATGAGATCAAAGAGACCTTATGTACAGTTGCGTTAAGAATACTGCCCTGTGTCATCAGAACTCACTTTAGTAGCTAAGATCCTGCACTAAAAATGCTGATTTAGAACAGTGTTCGCTCGTGGCATAAACAACAGAACTTTCACCCTAGGGTTTATTATCCATAACCGTTACGTATCAGCTGGGAGAAATCTGCCATCGATTTAAGTCGTACCATCAACGGACTGTCGTCGACCCGAGCCATCCTACGAGTGATGTCTGAATAAAATAGAATCTTGGTTGATTGTTCATTTCATTGCCCCTTGGACTGTAAAGTTTAAACCCATATATTGTATGTGTGTGCGAACTTATTTAGACAGGCGACTGCATCAGGTTCAGCCTAGTTAGTTAATAGTGCATCTTTGCACCCCTTGTCATGTAGAACAGCGGTAATCGGTCTGTTCTCAGAACCCTTTGGGGTCACCTGGCTCTGGTTGTCAGACTAAGAGTCAATTACATTGTCGTTGGGCGGGTTATTTTGCCCACCTTGGTATTTTCCATGCAAATGTGTCTGCATTGGGTTCAGTCTACAATCTAGTTCATGTGCTTTTGCACCCTTGTCATGTTGAACAGCGGAAATCGGTCTGTTCTCTGAACTCTGCAGTGTTATATCTAGGATTTCAGAAGGGCATGGTGCAAACTTTGCGAAAAGGGCACTTCAACCTAGAAAAGGGCACTTTTCATTCGCGACATTTCTTCTAACGGAATTTGAAAAGCTAAAAAGTTAAAAAGGTCTCTATTACTCCAGTCAACAGCCAATTTAAGCCAGTTTCTAAGGTGATATGACCAAAAGGGACCATGGCAAAGGGTCTGGGGGTACTAAAAACCTAAAAAAAAAAAAATTTTTTTTTTTTTTTAGGGGCATGGCGCCCTAGGGGGTTAAAAAAGGGCACAATGGCGCCCCCTTTTGGCGGCATGGCGCAGCGCCACTCTAAAATGGCCTAGATATAACACTGCCCTGTGGGGTCACTTTGCCTCGGTGTTATAGGTCTCAGAAGACTATTGGTATTACTTGGGTTTTCTACCCAATCCGGTGATTATCGTTTAAATAGAAGATCCATTTTGGTGTCTTATTGATCTTTCTACAGGGTACCGGTACCGTTTCGGTTATTTGAGTAAGCTCATTCACCTGGTCATTAATATGCTTCCCTGTGCTNATGCAGCTTGGGCAACTAATACCGCCGTGACGTCATCAGCCCTGGCGCACGACTTGAATTATGTGCATTCCTTTATACTCGGATTACGCAGAGTGATGATAATTGTTTTCAAAAATTCTTTCATGGTTATGTTTCTTATAATATTGAACACCTACTGAAATCGAATTTAACACTATTGGTGCAAATTATGAAAAGATCCTTCAGTATCCCTTTAAATAAAGGTAATCTTCTTTAAAATAAATGTCAGATTGTTTTTTTTTGTGATACAGACCTACATGTAAAACAATATATTATCACTAACAAGGTCATGTTACGATAGGAAAGAGATTTTATGAAAAGAAATTGAACATGTGAACATTTTTGTCGAGGGGCTACTAATTACCCCATAGCTACGGGGTAATAGTAGCCCCTGACTCCTACTTTTGAAATGGCTCTCAGATACATATTATGGGTTGCTGTGCCATGAATTTCAAGTGATGCCGTCAGAAGAAGTGCCACTACAAGATTCGGGCAGATTTTTTGGTGTCCCTCAAGAAATAACCTGTGGAGTTTACAAAATATGTGAAAAGGGGGCTACTATTACCCCAGTTTACCTTATATATTCTCGTCCTTTAGATGCCACAGCGTATCACAACATTAATTCTGATTTAAAATCCTTCCACCGCCACCCCACCCCTCCCCACCCCTTCTAAACGGGTAACGAACTAATGGCCTATGCCACATCCCCTTCGAACTCCGGCCCATTGGGCCACTTCTAAAATGTATATAGGATTGATCCGTTTGGATCGAATGGTTGGTAAATAGGCCTCTAGATATTAAATCATGTGGCAGGTGTGCTTTAATTATAGGCCCTATTCACCGACCATTCGATCAAGGGATAGCCTAAAATCGGTCGTCGTGGTCATAGTAGTATAAACGACAAAAAATCGACCTTTACACATTCAAGCATGTGTAGACCTATTAATTGCATTTCAATTTAACCTTAATCCGCAGATTCCGCCGAATCCGCTGATTCCGCCGAATCCGCATTTTAGAAGTGGCCTACATGAGTGGGTTAACACGGGGTTTCATGACAAGCCTAATCGGAAGTTTGCGGGACATTTCTATCCAAATCATTACGAATCTTCACAATCATACTGTCGATTAAGTAATCCACAAAGTTGTTCGCCAATTCAGAGTTCGATACATTACCACAAGCATCAGTTTTGACAGCAAATTACCTCGTTTTAACCTAGTTTTGTAATGGGTCTCATTAAAGGCAATCGTTACTTTATGAAGAACTACTTGTTCAGTCAGTAAATCAAGGTTAGCGGATTTTTTTCATAATATACAGTGGTGGCCATATCGAACACTTGCATGCACTGAAAAACACAGTCACATTTTTGTGAAATCAGTGTAATCGTGAAACAATAGACAAGTCCCAAATTCCCAGATCTGCGCACTTCCGCCGAATGTAAACAGAACCTCGACCTGAAACCAGCTGACGTGACGCAATCCATGATTCAGCAATGGTCGACTTTGACGCAACGTCGTAGAGGGTACTACTAAAGTACGAAACGAAATCGAAACGAAATACGAAACGAAATACGAAACGAAATGACGAAATGAACTGTTTTCCACAAAATAAGCCTTTATCCGAGTAGCTGCGCTCATATCTTATAACTAATACTGCAGTAGGCTCAGTTTTGTCAAAAATAGATAAAGACCAAAAATATACCACTCTGAAACAGCCCAGCCCAAGGGTTTTAGTTATTTTTTTAAATAATAGATGGCGCATGCTCAAAAAAGTTGCAAAAATCTAAAATCTTTTGGCACCAAAATATAGGCAGGGGCACAAGGAATACTAATCACAACTTTGTTTGCAAATCCATGCATTCCCTAATGAGTAATTAGCAATTAAATGGTCCTGCGCCACCTATATTTAAAAAAATGAACTCAACATGCTGGTCCATGCCAGTCTGAGGTATAGTCATCTATTTAAAGATTGATATCTCTGAAACTAGTAGATGGATTTGATTGAATTTTATACTGCTTGTAGCCAGTGTCTAATTCTTTGACTTGGTGCAGTAACTTTCAGATCTTCCAAGTTTTTAGGGAGACAGCTGCCAATTTTACGCTTTTCAACGTTGAGAGTGGTACATTTTTGGTCTTTATCTATTTTTGGTTTTGTTGATGTCTTCACTGAAATTTCAAGAATCCTTAGATGAATTAGGCCTATAAATTAAAAATCCGTTTGACTTATGAGTAAATGTGGTTTGCGATTTGGCAATTCTTTGTTGAGACGAAGGGCACAGAGGTTTAACGTCACGTCCGAAAGGTGGCGTTTCGATGGCATCAACACATCTTCTTTTTTACTTCTTAAACTTGGACTTTTTTTAGTTCAAATTCTTAGTTTTTGCCTTATAATCTCAGTTTTTGAATCAGAATCCAAGATTATGAGGCCGGACAGCCTACACCGCAAGCATCTTGGTGCAAATCACGTTTCCTGTTCCACCCTGTACACTGGTATGTGCTGCCATCTATTTGCAGACTTTGGAAATTACGGTGATGACAATGGTATTTCAAGTTGTCAATGAATATATTATCAATTTGCAAATAATAAAATAAAAGCACTGAACACTTCCAGATTGTGATAAATATTCACTCGAAAGATAGATTGAACACAATACTTTCGAAATAGCTGCATCCGCCCTTCTTATAATCATAATAATCGATAAAAAGTACAAATGTAGTTCATTTCGTCATTTCGTTTCGTATTTCGTTTCGTATTTCGTTTCGATTTCGTTTCGTACTTTAGTAGTACCCCGTCGTAGAAGTCACTGTCGTCACATGTTCGTGGGGTTCTCTGCGTCACGTCATTCAGTGCCAGACCGAGGTTCTGTTTGCCATTTCGGCGGAAGTGCGCAGATCTTTCTCGTTTTCGCTGTACAAATCTGAAGAAAAAGTGTTTGCTAGTTTTTATTCATATGACCCAATGTTACCTTAAAAAAGTAAACGTTCGACTATGCTGATATTGCATACTAAGTGTACTAGAGTCACCTCGGGGACATCTGTGTCAATTAGGAAAATACTGCGTTTCGGATATGTTGAATAATTTTGGCTGCTAGCAAAACTCTTTGTATTCAAAAAAATGGCCAGGGCCATTGTGCTCACCTCTGTGATAAGTCTCTGTGGTTAAGTAAAACTGTGACAGTCATTCGCAACCATCCGTGGTGCTTGGACACTATTCTTTCCTTAATTGCCTACTCATCCTGTCTACACAGGTGTTAGTTCTACATTCAGGTTTCAGCTCAGTCTTTTCTAGAGTTTCAGATTGTAAAGTTCCACTTGAAAAAGACCCCGGTTGGGGTCGAAAATTCGTGAATTCTGGAGATTGACTTTTTGCTTATTATCATTTTGTGTGTCAATTTTGTGCTATTCTGTATCTTGGTTGTGACAGTCATTCATGGTGAATGATGATTATAATATATGAAGAATCAGTACAGACAAGATAAAAAGCTGAACACACCAAATTATTTCATCTGATCAGCAATAATTTAATCAATGACAAACTCAGTCGAAGACCGTCAGAAGGAGTAAGTGGTGTGAGCAAACCGCTTTCCTGTGTTGACCGCAGACGTCAAAAATTCTATTTTTCAAGATGGCCACATGGCGGCCATATATTGGGACTGAAATCTTAGCATAAATGTAGAGAATTCTTACATAGATTTAGGCAATATAAAACCACCTTAACCTTTACTATTGATTAGATATGGCCCGAAGTAAATTTTTCAAGATGGCTGACTGGCGGTCATATCTGACGTCCATTCTAACCGAAATTCGCCACACGTTTATATGGTACCTAGATACATGGTTTGGTAAGGTTATAGCATCCAACTTATTCCTACTTATGAGATATGGGTCAAAGTCAACACATCCTGAGAATCTCGGGTCATTTACGGTCGTACCCTCCCTCAATGCCCTGAGGACGTCCACCCGGTTTCGGTGGGGAAGAGGGACATTCCATCGTGTGTACTCGCCAATCGTTAATTCACAAGTAAACCATGCACAGCAGTGGGGGAATGCCACTTGATGTAATGGAGAAATATCGCGCCTGGTGCTACAACGTCTGCACATATATCTGGTGTTACGAGTTACCGGATACCAGGCTCATAGCATTCTATCTCATTCCATTTTATGCACGCTGTCGAGTGACAGCTGCCCCAAACACATGAACTCGACCATACCTTCGTGTTTTGATCCCATTGGTACGTCCTCTTTATATAAATAATCCCTGAGAACCATGTTTACGCGAAGTTAATTCAGGAACAATCAGAAACTCAGTGAGTTTGTCAGCGAATCGAGAAATTTTCACATATGCCATTTTGGGATATGACGAAGACGGGATAGAAGCTTCGCTGTGATTGGCTGGATTCGGTGGAGTTCGGTACTCCGCTGCTTCCCCAACGAAATGGCATGAGGGTCTGAACCAAGCGCGAGTTGGGGAGCCGGTTGTGAAGACCCTGGGTGCGAGGATGAAGTCAACATGGCTACATGGTTTTAATAATAAATAATAATATTTATTGTTTAAAGCCCATTACATCATAAAATGATCTCAATTGGCTGTACATATGAGTGTTAAGATAAATAGGATAAGATACATAGAGTAAAACATAAGATAATACAATGCATAGGATAATACATACACTAAGACAATTCATAAGAGAGTGCTTAAAACCATACAAAAAGCGGTCATGTGGAAAGGAAAACTTTGCGGAATAGATGCGTTTTAGGTGTGATTTAAACACATCCAATGATGGCACGTTGCGAATAGTAGAGGGCAATGCATTCCAGAGACGAGGTGCCGCCACCGAGAACGCGCGGTTGCCGTAGAACTCTTGCCTATAGCGCGGCTCAATGAGCTGGAGTTCGGACGCAGAGCGTGTTGATCGTCCCGGCTGACGGCGAGAGATGAGATTGGATAGGTAAGATGGAGCCTGGTCATGCAAAATCTTGTATACAATGACTAAAACTTTGAACTCAATACGCTGTGCTACCGGGAGCCAGTGTAGAGAGATAAGGACAGGGGTAATGTGAGAGGATTTTTTGGTAAGACATACAAGACGTGCGGCTGCATTTTGGATGGACTGGATGCGTTTTATTAGATAAGCCGGCGCATGAAGGAGGAGGCTGTTGCAATAATCAATGCGTGAGGTAATAAAAGCATGAACTAATCTTTCAGTACAAGTGCGACCTAAAACTCGCCTGACACGGCCAATACGATACAAAGCGAACGAGGCTGACTTGCAAACTGACGCAATGTGCGCAGACAAGGAACAGACTGAGTCTAGGTAGAAGCCCAGGTTCCGAACCGATTCAACTGGGCACACCGCATTATCACCGACACGAATGGATGCAACGTCGGAATGAGGACGGAATTTAGAGAAGAAGTGAACAACTTCAGTCTTGCCATCATTTAACACGAGCCTATTGGCGGTCATCCAATCCCGTACATCGCTTATACACGTCTCAATCTGGGACGTCGACAAGGATGCTGATCTACATCGAATATAGACTTGTGTATCGTCCGCATACATCATGAGATCTAGACCGTGTTTGATAAAAATGTCTTCGAGTGATGTGCAATAGAGACTGAAAAGAGTGGGACCGAGTACACTACCTTGCGGAACACCGTAATTCAAGGTAGATGATTCAGACACCGCACCGTCTATCTTAACCCTTTGAGACCGACCAACTAGATATGACTTAAACCAAGCAAGTGCTGGTCCGGTAAAACCAAAACGTTTCTCCAGGCGCTCTAGTAAAATACCGTGGTCTAGCGTATCAAACGCGGCGGACAAATCAAGCATGACTAGAATAACTTCGCCATGACCATCCAAAGAAACTAAGATGTCATTGAAGACTTTCAAAAGTGCTGTTTCTGTTGAATGGAATTTTCTATAAGCCGACTGGAATTTACAGTACAGTGAGTTGGAAGATAGATATGAACCGATTTGATCAATGACAACTTTTTCTATGATTTTCCCAAGAAAAGAGATATTGGAAACCGGTCTATAATTTTTCAACTCATCTGGACAGAGATTTGGTTTCTTCAGTAGAGGCCGAACCGTGGCACACTTTTCTGATTCCGGAAAGGAGCCAGACAACAAAGAAGAATTTATGACATCTGTTATGAATGGGACAACGTCCGGTAACGACTGCTTCAGTAATCTTGTGGACAAGGGGTCCAGGTCACATGATTTGGCATTCATAGAGCACACCAGTTTTGACACATAGTCACAGGAGACAGTTGAGAAACCGTCAAAATGATACCCCAAGTGAACAAATGTTGACTCTGGAGGTGTGTCGTCGAATTTACTCATCAAAGTGTCAATTTTACCGATGAAGAAGTCCGAAAAA
The DNA here is from genome assembly GCA_002633025.1 of Notospermus geniculatus. NCBI lineage: Eukaryota > Metazoa > Nemertea > Pilidiophora > Heteronemertea > Lineidae > Notospermus > Notospermus geniculatus. Next base: position 45,479 of record NMRB01001562.1, on the reverse strand, counting down.
CGTTGTGCCAATTCGGAAGGGTTAGAGTGTTTTGGTAAAGTTCCTCTGATTGCATCTGTACCAGTCATGCTATTAATCTNGGTAGCAACCCCTACGTTCACGTGTTCAACCGAACTTTTTTCCCGTGAGATTGTGTGCTGGAAATGTGGATGTTTTCTGTTGCTATATTTGACTAAATGTAATTTTATTCATCTGACGGACAATAAATCTCTGTCATCATGGAATAAACTGAGGTCAGATGAGAACTCTCTGAGAGGCTTGTCTCCCCCGAACAAATAGTCTGATCTTACGAAAGTAGCCGAAGCTTCATCGGAAATTCCGAAGTCGCGGACTCACTCATGCGGTTTGTTTGTTTAGTAATTAACACCTCGTTAACACCTCGTTAAGCCCATACACAATAGGGATCGGCGGTGGCGATGATGAAACCTTTGAAGTGACCTCGCTGTTCCTCCTGTCAGTATAATTCCTCCAAGGTAAGGGTAATGATGTGCAGCTAACTTTTGAATGGTTGGATTTACACCCCATAAATGTATTACCAACATATAGAAATATGCTGCTTCGGAATCAAATGAGCGTCCTAAACGTGAGATCAGATGTGCTCTAACATGATGGTTCCGCATAACGCAATAAAGAAGTTTTAAATAGTCTGTCACCGGCTTAACTCTATCGGTCTTACGTTATACGCCAAAAGACGCTCTTGCAGCAGGCGATATTTGTGGTACCAATATTGAAATACATACGTCATTTTTTTATTGGTTTTTATTCCACCATGCAGATTGCTGCCCCTTACATCCTCTCTACAAGACCTTTGGCAGCTTAGGGTAGGAGAGGGGTCATTGGTGTGTTTTTAAAAATAGGTACACATAGGGCATTTAGGATAGAATGAAAATAAGTGAAAGAAGAAAGGGTACAATCATGATGTATTGCAGAAAAAGAGGTAATCCAAAATCAAATAAGTTTTCAAATTTTAATCTTTTACCTCAGAGGATGTAGCTTTCTTTTTCAATACACAGTTTTTTTATTACGTCATGGAAATGAAGTCCAATTTCGTATTTCGTACTTCGTGTTTCGTCAGATTTACGAAACCTCCCTATTGATGACTTCTTTTAACGTTTGCGAAGGATCATGCGTGGCATGCTTCTCCAATGAAATCAATAATGCAGAACTATTGATTATACATGTACTTAGTGTATCATAATGAATCTTGGACACATCTAAGAACAAACAGAGAGTAGTCCTTACAATTCATTTTCTTCACGCCAGGACATAAATACATAGAATTGTACATGTATTTTCCAATAAGTGTCAGTGATTAGGTCTTTCGTCAGACTGTATCTTCTACTTGGCCAGCTACGAATGTCCCCCAATCGTCCCCAGGCCAGTGGCTGTGACAGAGGGGATTTCGATTTGAAAAGTGAAATGTGAAGAGGTACATGTACAACGCAATAAGCTTTACATCGGGGAAGCTTCAGGTGGTGCCCGCAATATGACGAAAGCCGACCGGCTTGCTCAGCATTCGGAGGCGCCAGCTCCTCTCCAGGTCACCGTGAAGGCATTCCTTGGTTGTTGAGGGCATTCCTATTAAGTTCTCATGGCATGTGGGCATTCATATTGCGTCTCAATTTCAGAGGTTTCATTCGTGGATTATTTCCAAAATGAACATCTTAGTTCATCGTTAACGTTAGATGTTTAAGAAATCAAACGATAAACGTTAACTTTACGACAGCGTTATTTTTCACACTGCGAAATCACCAGATTACATATTACATATTGCATTTTCGGTACAAAAAATAACGTTGTGTCCGTTAGAAATGTCGGGTGACCTATGGCTTCGAGGTGCACGTACATTGTATAGACATAAGCGAGGTTGCTGTTGTTGTTGTTGTAGCGCACCGGTAGACCCCGCAGTCTTCTGAGTCAGACGGCCGGAGTCCACCTCAGATTGCGACGACAAATATGAGTTGCATTTGCGGTCCATCATTTGGTAGCTGTGTGGAAGTGCCAGGAAATTTAAATTCGGCATATATCTGTACTTCCTCTGTTAGAAGCTGGAGTAAAGGAGTTTGAATATAATCTTCTTGATCAGCTTCGTGCAAGAAGGATGGAGCATACGGCAATTCCTTCCATGGCCACGATCCAAGATGGCGGCCAAGGAAACCCTTATAGAAAAATTGCACGAGTAATCTTTTTACTTGTATGAATTTCTCACAGATGATAAACAGGAAGCCAATTTCCAGAATCTCAGCACATTTTCGACCCCAACCGGGGTCTTCTTCAGGCTGGCACTTTCTAGTCGAGCTACCAGAAGTGTAATGAGTGGATCCCAACATTACAAGTAAAACTCAAATAAAGAAACCCTGTGCAAACAGGAGGTGCGGTAAGTAATAGGTGAATAGAATTTGAATATGAATTCTCACACCTGATTTTCACACGTAGATATCCAGAAATATAGCACAAAGGCGACACACGAATATGATATGAAAGCAGAGGTCGTCCTCCAGCGGTTTTGTTTGCAAATTTTCGACCCCAACCGGGGTCTTCTTCAGGCAGACACTTTCTCAGAAAAGACAGAAAAGAGTCTTTTCTGTAGTATTTTGCAAGACAGTGCCTGCCTAAAGAAGACCCCGGTCGTGGTCGAAAATTTGCAACAAACGCTGGAGGACGGCCTCAGCTTTGATCACGATTTTCAAACGAGTAGAACTGGCCAACTTTACTCGATGTGTGTGACCATGGTGACAAACATTTCACCGGTGTGAAAGCTTCAATATACACGACCTCGTGTGAAATCCTTATTTTACACGTGTAAAATTATCATTTCACATGTCTGAAGTCTGAAGACCAATATATTATTTCACACCGTAAATGTTATTTTACATGTACATATATTTGTATATGGTTTAACATGAGTGAAAAGGAAATTTACATGGTCATGAAGAAAGTTTCATACGTGTGAAACAAAATTACATATGTGAAAGTGATTTTGCACATTCAATGAATCATTTCCCAATTCACACATGTAAAATCAATTTCAATCGTGTGAAATCCATTTTCTCACATGTTATTTCAGTTTCACATGTGCGAAAACTCATTTTACCAGTGACAGATCTGGGATTTTAAATCAGTCATGCTTTTCCCTCTTGACAAGGTTGGTCTATTTACGAGGATGCAGTTACGTATATCGGGTGGGCCAAAAAAGTGATACATCTACGTACTCTTCAATAAATTCAGCACAATGCAAGCTGGGGTCTTGAAGTTTCATGTGAATAGGGCATAAAGAAGGCTTTACCTTGCTAGCTCTTATTTTCTTCAGCCCATCAGACAGCATGGCGTGTTTATCTCTTTTGGCTGTCTTTTTCGAGCTTCATTTTGACAGTGGAAAAATAAACTCCATGGCGAGGGAGCCTGCCATTCAATGTGGTATGTTTTGTCTGATTCAGACCGAATGCCGAGGCTTTTTCGTTTCTTTGGAAAGGTCCGATTATGTCTGTCAATTTCAAGAAGGAATAAGACCCTGTATTGCACCTGCACGAATAGGAACTCAACATTGGGTGAGAAAGGTGGTATCGCTAGTTTAAAGGGAGACTCCACTCACTGTGTGAAATCTTTGAAAATTATCGTTAATACATTCAAATTCATTTGATATCTGCAACATGTCAGATTTTTTAAAAGTCAGCAAACTCATCATTTTAAGAGTTTTAATTGAACCGTAAGGAGACCATTGCACAGCACATGTGATGTCATATGTGCTTAATGCATATTTATGAAGGAACAATCAATAGGATTAGGCAGTCACAGTCTGGTAGTAGCTCATTCACTACAAGGGTCGTCAGCCTATTAACACTAGTGACATCACAATTCATGGCATTAGTCTCTATGGATTGATAAAAATTCAAAAGCTTACAATGAGTGGAGTCTCCCTTTAAATTTCAGAATATTTTCTGAATTTTATCCGTCCTAATTGTAAGNTTTTGCACATTCAATGAATCATTTCCCAATTCACACATGTAAAATCAATTTCAATCGTGTGAAATCCATTTTCTCACATGTTATTTCAGTTTCACATGTGCGAAAACTCATTTTACCAGGGACAGATCTGGGATTTTAAATCAGTCATGCTTTTCCCTCTTGACAAGGTTGGTCTATTTACGAGGATGCAGTTACGTATATCGGGTGGGCCAAAAAAGTGATACATCTACGTACTCTTCAATAAATTCAGCACAATGCAAGCTGGGGTCTTGAAGTTTCATGTGAATAGGGCATAAAGGAGGCTTTACCTTGCTAGCTCTTATTTTCTTCAGCCCATCAGACAGCATGGCGTGTTTATCTCTTTTGGCTGTCTTTTTCGAGCTTCATTTTGACAGTGGAAAAATAAACTCCATGGCGAGGGGGCCTGCCATTCAATGTGGTATGTTTTGTCTGATTCAGACCGAATGCCGAGGCTTTTTCGTTTCTTTGGAAAGGTCCGATTATGTCTGTCAATTTCAAGAAGGAATAAGACCCTGTATTGCACCTGCACGAATAGGAACTCAACATTGGGTGAGAAAGGTTGTATCGCTAGTTTAAAGGGAGACTCCACTCACTGTGTGAAATCTTTGAAAATTATCGTTAATACATTCAAATTCATTTGATATCTGCAACATGTCAGATTTTTTAAAAGTCAGCAAACTCATCATTTTAAGAGTTTTAATTGAACCGCAAGGAGACCATTGCACAGCACATGTGATGTCATATGTGCTTAATGTATATTTATGAAGGAACAATCAATAGGATTAGGCAGTCACAGTCTGGTAGTAGCTCATTCACTACAAGGGTCGTCAGCCTATTAACACTAGTGACATCACAATTCATGGCATTAGTCTCTATGGATTGATAAAAATTCAAAAGCGTACAATGAGTGGAGTCTCCCTTTAAATTTCAGAATATTTTCTGAATTTTATCCGTCCTAATTGTAAGCTAAAGGTACATACCAAAGTAGTTGTCAAAGTATCTGTCCGTCCTAAACAGATCGTAAAACGGGCTAGAATGTGTAACGTTGGCCAAATAATGTCTTGAGGTTCTGGAGCACTCTTCCCGTTCGAGCCCGTCCATGAAGTTCGTAAAAAGACTGTAAAAAGTTGCCACTACATCCACTCCCTTCGCACACAGTTTGAACCCGTTCGGCAACATTTCCAAGAACGTAGTACATGTAAAGTGTTTTTCACATTGAACTGGCCAAAGGTACTTACTTGAACTCAGGAATGTGACCAGATCACATTTACCAAGAGGTAGTGGTGTTGCACAACAACACTGACTTGAAAACAGATTATAGCTCTTTCATGGTGTGAGCCAAAGCTGGTCAGTCATGACACTGGCTGCCGAGCGTTGTGTAACATTATTATTTGTGATCATGCCATTACAGTTAAGTGACAAGAGGTCAGCCAAGTACCTTTGGCCAGTTCAATGTGAAAAAACACTTTACTGAGCACAAGTTTGGTGTGATGGGGGCATTAAAGATGGTTAATTCACTCCAAGTAGAACGGCTCACAACTTAAGCCGCCCATACACGTTCAATATTATTGCACAATATGAGGACCAAAATGGGCGATATTATTGCCAATCTTTCTTCCACCCATCATGCCAGAAGCACGTGCCCCTATTTTTTGCCCCATATTGTGCAATAATATTGATCGTGTATGGCTGGCTTTAAGCCGCCCATACACGTTCAATATTATTGCACAATATGATGACCAAAATGGGCGATATTATTGCCAATCTTTCTTCCACCCCTTATGCCAGAAGCACATGCACTTATTTTGGGCCCCATATTGTGCAATAATATTGATCGTGTATGGCCACAGGTGTGAAAGGAAAGAATGTCCCCAGGAAAAACTGTCCTAGGAACAAAAGATCCTACTCTTACATTCTAATCTCTGGCGATTGGGTTTTATAGCATGCTCCCTTAATCTGTCATGGAACAATAGAAGCGGGCAATTTTGACAGGGGGACATTCTTTACCGTTACACCGGCTTTAGTTCCCAAAATGTCGGCTTGTTCTTGTCGAAACTTTGAAAAATATGAATTTTAAGACCAGTTGCCGCCATACGGGAAAGGAGTCTTGAGTGATTTTCTTTGATTTTCGGGAAGTTGGGGCCTTTGGAAGCAAACTTTTTTCCGTCGCAGTGTTCTTTATTAGCGATGTTTCGCAAATCTGACGAAACACGAAGTACGAAATACGAAATTGGACTTCATTTCCAGGACTTAATGTATTTCTGGAGATGGTTGCTACCACAAATGTCCCTGCTGCCGGTGCGTCGTTTAGCATATCATGTAAGACCGAGAGGGTTATGGTGCATCTTGAATTTTTAAATTTCCACTTCGTATCTATGAAGTCGATACGAAAGATAAATTTCAAAGTTTAATATACACTGTAACTCGGTCGGTCTAACGTCATATGCTAAAACACGCTCTTGCAGCAGGCGATATTTGTGGTACATGTACCAACCATCTCCTGAAATACATTACGCCATGGAAGTGAAGTCCAATTTCGTATTTCGTACTTCGTGGTTCGTCAGATTTGCGAAACCTCATCGATCGGCGGTAACACACACGGTGTAGGCCTACTTGACATAACCCCATCACCTAGATCCGACTAAAGCCTGCCGCACACGGGAGCTATCTGCTGAGCAAAAAGTTATTCGAGACCGTTTGCTCAGCAGGTAGCTCGCGTGTGCGCGTAATTTCGGTGAGTTTTTTGCCTCGCGAGGCAGAAAGCTCCCGTGTGCGCGTATTTTTCGGTGAGCTATCTGCTGAGCAAACGGTCTCGAATGACTTTTTGCTCATCAGATAGCTCCAGTGTGCGGCAGGCTTTAGATAATCGCTTTGCATCGTGTACATGATCAAGCTAAAAAAGTGAGCGCAATTTTTCATGCACTGACATTTTACTGTCTTGGTCGTGTATGGGCCGCTTTAGACATGACAAACAGGTTGAATCTTGATTTCATTCGGTTATGCCCCATCACACTGAGCTATTTCTCAGTACGTTCTTGAAAATGTTGCCGAACGGGCTCAAACTGTGTGCAAATGGAGTGGATGTTGTGACAACTTTTTACAGTCCTTTTACGAAATTCAATGACGGGCATGGGAAGGGTGCTCCTGAACTTCGAGGCATTATTTGGCGAACGTTACACGTTCTAGCCCGTTCTACGTTTGTTTTAGGACGGGGTAGGACGTATTAAGAACTACCTCAGTGTGACAGTACCTTTAGCAAATTTCTTCAGTCGTTCTTCAATATTGTCGGCATTACGCTTGCAGTCGCTCCGGCCACCATGTCCCACGGGTTGATTCGCCGATTGCTTCCCTGTACCTGGCGGCGGGGCTGGCCCATCGAGCAGACTGGTCCCTTGTCCTCGAAACGTCCCGCACTCGTCAAAAGCGTAGCGGTTCAAGGACAGAGGCCTAGTCGAGCACTAGCCGACTGCCACCAAGAGAGAACAACATAATGTCGATGGTGTAAAAATATAGTCTCGCGCAGCCAGACTCTTCCACGCTCGGGGCCACGCTCACAGTGCTGAGAGGGAACTTGAAACGCTTATAACTTCGAACCAGATAGGAATTTTTCCTCCTGTAAATGCCACGATGCTAAGAATTCGTCCGATTTTCTAAAGCCCAACAGTATGCGTTAGGTTTTGAATCTCGCGACAGCCGACGTAACCTTTGATCTTTAGGCAACGTGTTATATGCATGCTCGACAAGATTGTTCAAAACTATCTATTTGAATGATCTAAGTTACCAATTAGGTATTGGGAGTGTTGCTACACATAAAAGAATGAGTTGAAGCTTGTTACCTTACCTGATGGAGGGTGAGTCACGCTCATTCTGCATAATGCATCGTGTAGAAATCGGCTAACCTCTTCCTACACTCTGCAGCAAGCAGCCATATTCCCTGTTCAACGCTTTAGGATTTTCTCGTGCGCCCAATCAGAAGCCTCGTTTCTTCGTCGTTCACGGAAGAAAAAATATCAATGATGTCATTTCATCAAATTTTTATTGGGTTGAAAGAAACATGCTTTCATCAACAAAATTATCTCTAACCAGGGTAGAAGAGGTGTACCTGAACCGGACGAGATGTGATTTGATTTTCAGGAGTCATCTATACTCCCATAACTTTACAACTATACGTAACCCTAGCTGTGAGTGTGGCCACAGATCCCAAACAACAAAACATATGCTACTGTATTGTCCCCTGATTAATAATTATCGTCACCAGTTGTTCAATACTTTAAACCAACTCGGCAATTTTGCCCGAACCTTTCAACTTATGGACTCTGATTCTAAAATAATGACTCTTCTATTTGGTGATGACCGTTTCCCCCATGAGACGAATACAGTGATAGTTATCTCAACCGCAAAATTTTTAGCGTCTATATTTACCTGATTTGTCTAAGCATGTTTCTGTCAACTCTATAATATGCAATCCTTTTACCAATCATCACATTCAGTCGTTACATTATTAATATTGTGGTCCTCGTGCCCTCTCTCCCGCCTTGCCGTGCTGTATTTCTCATGGGTCTGCCCCGCTGCCTGCCTGTGTTGATTCTTGTATGTCTTCTTGTATGTGTATTTTTTTTCCCATTACTAGTAATTATTCTTTGCCTGTATACAAATGTCCTACCACCAGTGAAGGGCCAATAATGCCTCGGCTTCGGCCCTTCTAGAACTACCATGTAACACACTATTTTGCAAAATAAACTATATGTATGTATATGCATCGTGTAGAAATCGGCTAACCTCTTCCTACACTCTGCAGCAAGCAGCCATATTCCCTGTTCAACGCCTTAGGATTTTCTCGTGCGCCCAATCAGAAGTCTCGTTTCTTCGTCGTTCACGGAAGAAAAAATATCAATGATGTCATTTCATCAAATTTTTATTGGTCAACGTCATTACCGGGAACACGACGGGGTCGTCATGCACGTGCGTCGGTGCAAGCTTTGCCGTGATTGGTTGCTATTTTTGGGACAGGGGAAATCCGTTGAACGCGGAATGTGGTTTGCTTGCGTGAATGTCAAGGGAGGAGAAGCCGAATCTTTTCGTTTTGGCCCACAGGTGGCAAAGCCAATCGGACCGAATCTTAGTGGCATGGGTCATCTGACATAGGGCTATATATATGTACCAAGTCTCAGGTCAATAGCCCCAGCGGTTACGAAACGTGCCACGAAAAGGCAAAATTATGAACTTTGACCTCTCTGACCTTGAAAAGTAGGTCAAATCAAAAACCCGTTGTACATTTTATGTATCCTCATTAGATACACCTATGATAAAAATTTGGAGATGATCCAGTCATTACTTATGAGTTATTGCACTTTTTGTGTTTTTGGTTTTGTCAACTTGTGATTATGTAGCAAGTTTCAGATCAATACCCAGCGGATACGAAACGTGCCCTGCTAACGGACGACAACGACGATGACGGATGCTACACCACCGTAAGAGATCACCAGGTGAGCCAAAATGACGAGCGTATCGGCACAACCAGTCCATGGCCAGGTGTGATGTATGAGAATGCCTCCCGTATGACAATGCCCGCTTTATTGTTCGGCGGACACTCAAATACAGAACGACATGTTGATCAGTGCCTCCCCCATTGTCACGTCGCGGCTTATTCCGTCAATCTTTCGTTGGGAGGCACTGGCAAACGGGGGGCAGTGAAAAACATTACACCGGCTATGCTCAAACACAGAAAAAAAAATCGATCTCATCTCGAGATAAAATGATTCTCCAACTCTTGTCCTTAAAATGAGTTTCTTTTGCTTACTCAAATTGATGTATTTTAAGTACTCAGGTGGACATAACTGGGTTTCCACTTGAGATGACACATTACATTTACATCACCATTGAGCAGCAGACCTAATATACCCCGATATTTCGCATTCTATCGGGGTACAGATAAGGAGGAAGTTACGTAATCCAGGCAAATTAATGCCTCTGACTAAAGTAAGAAAATCCAACACAAAGATGTGTGCAGTGTTTGTGAGTGTCACCGGCGGATGTTAAATTTGATGGTATATCAAATATGTGTTCGAATTTTTCAAATCGAGCAGAAAATAATGATTTTATGAGCCATTTTTCTCGTGGGCTTGAGGGCCAGATAC
>NMRB01001562.1:20462-34669 GCA_002633025.1 Notospermus geniculatus | reverse complement strand
GTAAAATGAAGCTGTGTCAGAATTGGACTCTCGACTGGCACGATACTGATTTTAAATTACTAGGCACAAATTACTTTAACACTGATCTGCAGAAGATACCAAGCATAAATTTAAATCAAAAGAAAATGGAAATAGAGACTCTTTTCAAACGATGGGAATACAGGAATCTCACTCCATATGGAAAAGATAATAACAATAATTAAAACCCTTGCTCTATCAAAATTGGTACACATCATGTCAATCATCCCGGTAAGCAATACCTTTATAAAGGAAATAGAAAAAATCTTCTACAATTTCTTATGGAACGGCAAACAGGGGATAATTAAGCGTTCGTCACTAATCCTAGATTATGAAAAAGGGGGACTCAAAATGATCGATATCACATCTTTCGAGCGAGGATTGAAACTCGCTTGGGTAAAAAGACTAATGTCCAGTAACGGAAATTGGCAAAGGACAGCCAGGATATCGATCGGGGAGAATTACACAGACTTTCTCTTTGACCTCGACAGTTAATCACTCACCGAATTGTCGAAACAAATCACAAATGAATTTTGGAAACAGATACTCAAGGCTTGGGCAACACTACAAAACGAACCTAAAAAATTGGTGTTATGGAAAAATATTAATGTCAAAGTGAATAATAAAACAGTATACTACAAAAACCTTGTGAAAAGCGGGATATTGTTTGCATCTGACCTGTTAACTGACAACAACCAGACCTTTATGACGTATGAGGAATTTAAACAAAAGCACCCTGGAATAGAAATAGATTTCATAAAATATTATGGTCTCATTGCAGCAATACCAAAGTCATGGAAAAGCCTCAATTTAAATGTAAAAAGAATCTAGAGAAAACACACTTACAAAATATTTGTGATAATAAAAAACCAACAAAATATGTATATCGGATTCTAATGAATCAACTTGGTGAAATACCACGCAATGCACAGATGAAATGGGAGCATTCGGTGAATAATACATCTATCGACTGGAAAACACTTTATCTCTTGAACCAAAAAGGCATAACTGACAAAAAAATGCGAATATTTCAATTTAAAATACTACATAGAAGACTTGCGACAAACTACTACCTCAATAAAATGAAAATAAAAGAAACACCAAAATGTACCTTCTGTGACTCTGAAGAAACAATCGAACACCTCTTCTATTACTGTAAATACTCAGAAACCATTCTAAATTACATGCAGAGACAAATAGACTTACACACACAATTGCATTTTCAGATCACACTACCCTCGGTAATATTGGGATATCAGGTAGAGGATACTGCACTCTATTTCCTCTCCCTTTGTTTCAAATATTTCATCTACAAGTGTAAATTGAACGAAACAGAACCCACCATACCCGCCTTTAGAGCTTTTACAAATAAAAAACTGTGTATTGAAAAAGAAAGTTACATCCTCTCAGGTAAAAGATTAAAATTTGAAAACTTGTTTGATTTTAGAATACCTCTTTTTCTGTAAGACATCATTGTTCCCTTTCTTCTTTCATTTATTTTCATTCTATCCTTTGTATATCTATTTTAAAAACCCACCTAATGACCCCTCTCCTACCCTAAGCTGCCGAAGGGCTTGTAGAGAGGATGTAAAGGGCAGCATTCTGCATGGTGGAAAAAAAAAAAAAAAAAAACTTTGTACACAAAGGAAATTGCATAGCTTTCTTTTGTATAAGCGCACCGATATTAGAAATATCAGGAAGGCGAAACTTTATTTGATGGCTGCATGCTTTAGACAAAATGTCAGTGCATGCCTTCCTATCTTTCTATTTGCCAAATAACCATTTGTGAGGAAGGTGTTGTCGTCAAAAAAAGTTAAGTACATATTTCACCATGTAAGAATCCTTGGAGTAGAAAACGAATGATACAGCACCCTGGTTGAACATATTGAATAAGTACCAATCCACAATACCTTCATACAAACTCGATCACGTTTGTGAATTTTCTGTTTTTGCGCACTCATTTGTAGAGGAATTGAAGACCTGCGCCTTGTTCTTATATAAGTCTCAGAAAGTGACGCGGTATTACTCGAACATCGGTTAGTAATTGACAACAGGATGATCAGTTATTCCGATGGAGGCCCTAACAGCTGTGAGTTGGAGACAATGTCATCTCAAGTGGAGACCCAGTTATGTCCACCTGAGTATTTAAAATACATCGATTCGAGTAGCAAAAGAAACTCATTTTAGGGACAGGAGTTGGAGAATCGTTTTATCTCGAGACGAGATCGATTTTTTTTCTGTGAAGTTAAGTTTGATGTTACCTCAACTAAGTAATATGATTTGCCATTACAATTTGAGGTTGAGAACGACTTTGAGGTTAGCTTGAGCACAAGGTCGAACTTAAGTATGACTGGTGCAACCGGGCCCCTGAGTTTTTCACTGATGTTTGGAGTATCAAAGTATCAAATGTACTGATAGGCGATCGAACCATATTAATTCCACCCCTCATAAATTGTTTATCATGGAGAAATCCCCGGACGTTCGGTTGTTTTTCGAGGGAATCCCCGATTTTTCCATGAAAGTGGCACTGAACAGGGTTTCAAATCAAGGAATATGACTGGGAGGATAAAATCAGAAAAAACCGCCGTCCTCATTGGTGTCTCGCGCCATGCGAGAGTTGATCATTCGCTGGGAACTCTTACTCGACATGCGCAGATGGTGGAACAAGTGATCATATGTCAGCCACGTGCAATTTTCTCGGGACTCGCACTCTGCCCTGTAGTACACCAAATCAACTCGGCCACAGATGGCGACCCAGGCATTTCGGTTATGACGTCATAACAGTGACAGTGCCGCCATCTGTCATGTCTGTGAAGTGTCGGTGTATCATTCCTTTAGCCTGCGCCGCACAACTTTAATTGTCATGTGATTTGAAGCCCGTGCTGATTGGTCAATAATAAAAAGTGCTCGCCAGACTCCAGGCGACGTAGACTGGTTCCCGTCTTTGCCGCCTCACCCTCGTGGCGCTCACTCCACAACAGAATTGTGGAATGGACAGTAACGCCGTAGGCGTGGAGAGGCAAAAAGGGGAACCAGTCTATAGGCGACGACGTGAAACAGCTGACACAAAAATCAAATATGTTTATATTGGAAAACTGGAAAAAGTGTTGATGAGAATTGTTGCCTAAACTCCCTCGCTCTCCACAACTGCTTTACTTCGTGGAAGTCGCCGAGTTTGGTCAACAGATGGCGTCAGGGCCTAGCGCGAGTTTTACAGCCTATCAGCCCGCTGCTTTCAGAACTCTTTCACCCGTTGGCAACGGATGTTCTTGTGCTACCATGGCTACGAACCGCTCGGCCAATGAAAAAGTGTCTCAGACCAGCTTGGTTACGGGTTGCCCGGTGCTCTCATTGGTTGACTCTCTCAGCGCCATCTGTTGACCAAACGCGGCGAATTTTACGAAGTTAAGCAGTTGTGGAGAGCCGGTAAACCGAAGGGGCGCGGTACACAACTGCGTAGGGAGTTTAGTTGTTGCCCAGCAGACGAGGAGAGGCGACAGGTGGCGACGATCGTCGCCAGGCGATAAAATCGCCTGTTGCCTCCTCATGTGCGGTAAGCTTACTCAACCATCTTTGTAATGTTTCCATGCATTCCTTTACATTATCAATCGCAACAGCCTGGTATGTTCAAAGAGAGGAGCGTTGTTGAAATCAAAGGTGATTTTCCAAAAATATTGGCCAAATGGCATTATCACAGAAAATCAAAAGCATTTCTAGGGTTCACATCGGGCATTGGAAATCCAATGAACGTGTACGTGTATACAGGGAAAGATGCCTGTTATGAATTAGTTTATAACTATCAAATTTTAGTTCTTGATTACATCGCTGGTGATTATGGAAATGGCGTGGTTGGAATCTGGCACAAGGTGTCGACTGATTGGTCAGCTACAAATTGTATTGTCTTTGACCTGATGGGGCAGAGTCGTCGACATCTTTCTTCACCATACGATAAACTCAACTCGAAACCCGAGGTCTTGGCTCTGTTTTCAGAAGGTTGAAGATGATCGTTCACGACGATATTGCGTTATTAGAAATTACACACATTCGTGCTCGTGGTCACCGCAAGAATTCGGCAAGAGTGAGGACTGAATCTCGGTACAACGTCTACAGAATTAGGGAGATGAGTTTTGTTCTGACACTAGAACTAGTCAGGGTTCTACCCAGTGTGAAATATAGTTTCCGTGAAAAAGACGACTGGCATTCTGCGGGTGATTTAGTTTCGGCGCTGGTACACAATTATTATTTCGATGAGAATGGTAATATATTCATATTTAATTTTGAACCATTGGGTGTCTTCCGTATTGCTGTAATTGCAAAGGGCAGCATGAATGAGAACTTTACAAACGTGTTACGTACAAAACGGCGATTCACACGAAGTAAAAAGGCATATCTCCTTGGGAACCAGCTTCTTGCCTTCGAGGTCCTTGTGTGCATCGGTTGTAAGACGTCGAGGGACAGCGGTGATAGAATTGGGAGGGTATTAACTGTGTATACCGGTAACTTTGACATCAAGAGGCGTTGCCGGAGCATATATAGGCCCAGTTGGCCTTTACAGGTGAAGAAACAAACAGAATCGCGCTTACGGTTCGTTCTCAAAGTTCCCACTTCTATAAATGCCGGTTACCAAATTTTCTGCGATGGCCAACATCGTATAATCGCCTGGCCGAAATTAGACCAGAGGAAAAACAAAAAGAGTCGGTTGGTTGCAAAGATTTATTTTTGAACATGTAGCAAGCTAAATCAGTTGTGGAAAAAAAGAGTCGCAAGTACGAAAGAGCATTCGTAAAGAATTCGGGGTACTGTATTTTTAATAGCGAGTTTCGCAAAGCCCCCGAAACGCCAACGCGAACGTCTGTCCTTTTGTTCGGTGCTCTCGTCGTGCCATCGAACAATGGGTTGGGCGTTCGCGTTGGCGTTTCGGGGGCTTTGCGAAAACTCCCTAATAAGTACAGGCTAAACGAAACAGCAAATATGTTAGTAGCAAATAAACCACTTTACCGGCATGTGTTAAAAAACTATTTTCGAGAACTACCAAAACAGAGTCAAATTTGAATTTACATATTCCATGTTAGATCGTGCAGCCATTCTGACTGATTCAGCTTACGATTATCTGTAGGCCTACATGTAGATGTGCGGGCTCTTTGGCCAAGTAAGCCTAGGACAAAGAGCCTGCACGCTTGTAGCGTGTAGCCGTGGAACGCACATCTTTGGCCGACGTGTACGTCGGTAACCTCATCATAGCGTTGAAATCTTGGCCGAAAAATAAATCCAAGTTATTGGGTGGAATGAATAAAAAATAGCATATGCTTTTACTGGCAGTTTTCAAGCATTTACTTGTCTCCGTATGAATAAAAAACTAGCACCTACTTGAAAAATCTTAGATTTTTCAGCATTTGCTAAAGATTATAGCGTCTGCTTTTTTACCTCAAGCATTTACTTATAAATATAGCATTTGCTATGTTCTATATGAATAAAGTGTAGTAGATGCTACTTTTCTGCTTGTAGATACTTCAGGTTTTCAAGGTACCTCCAGACCAGACTTGAACTTTGAAGCAGTTTGTTGTGCTCAGGAAAATGGCAGCATTTATGAATATCGGACGAAACAAGAAGGTTTATTTGGAACGAAGAACATGCAGGGACACTAATTATCGATATCTGTACCGTTTTGAGGAGGAACATGTGGCGTGGATGGCGCAGCATTTCCTGGAAGATTCGGAGGAGACCCGTGGAGGAGCTCTGGATGTTAAACGTCAAATGCAGGTGTTCCTTAGGTACATCGGCGACCCTGGTTTTCAGAGGGGGGTCGGGGAAGACATTGGAATTCATCAGGCAACCGTCTGCAAAACATTTGCTAAAGTCTTGCCCCACGTGGTGGCCAAAGCTGATATTTGGATTAAATTCCCTGGAAATTTGAATGATATTCGGCGAGCTCAGGATACTTGGCAGAGGAGGCCTACTTACAGCATGCCCAATTCAATTGGTGCAATTGATTGCACCCATGTTAAGATTTTAAAGCCTGGAGGTAGAAATGGACACGGTGATGAATACATCAATCGTAAGGGGTCAGCATCCCTTAACGTCCAGGGAACCTGTGATGGTGATGAGAAGTTCACCAGTGTTGATACTAACTGACCAGGTTCTGTGCACGACAGCAGGATTTGGAAAAACTCTGACATCTGCCGTGTTATGAAAACTGCCCCAGGAAATGCCTTGCTCCTCGGTGACGAGGGTTACGGAATTGCTCCGTGGTTGATGACGCCATTCGCCAATCCTGTTCATCCCGCCGAGAAGACATTTAACAAAGTGCATACGAAGGGAAGGGTTATCATTGAAAGATGCTTCGGCCAGGTCAAGAAGCGATTCCCAATCCTTCAGAACCGTGTGTGGCTTCAGCTACAGAAGGTACCAAGCGTCATCGTTGCTTGCTTCGTGCTACACAACGTGGCCAAATACCTCCAGGATAGAGATGACGACTTCAGTGAGCCAGAAGAAAGCAGCGATGAAGGAAGTAGTGATGATGACGATGACAATGAAGGAGCAGCTGATGGTAGGACACGTCAACGAGGTCAAGAACGCAGAGCTGCGATTGCAGAGATTCTGCACGAAAATCAGGACTATGGATCACTGATGTAAGTACATTTGTATGATGTACAGCTTGCATCATTAAAAATAAAACACGTTTTTAAAGACAGAAATGTCAACCACATTTATTTTGCAAAAACTTTACATATTTTCTTTGGCTAATATCTACTGCTGTTGCAATCGAAGAAGTTTCAGCTGCTCAAGGAGAACAAGGCGCTGCAACTCCTGTGTTGAGAGATCCTCCGTTTCCTCAGTGTCTGATGCAAGTGTCTTAATTTTCTTTTCAGGTCTCGGAGGGAGGGATTTACCTTCATCAACTCTCTTCTTTGTGCCGGTACTTGTCGTTGGCTCTTGTACCAGGACCGGACAGTCGGCAGCTGGTTTGGGTTGTTTAGTGGACACCCCAACGGACATTCCTCCTGAAACGACATAAAGACAATTCATTGCAGAAATTCCTTGGGCTTTAATATTCAAGAATGTATTTTCTGATGGCAAGTAACAGTGATGTTCTCAGTGAAACAACTAAGGAATTTTGTTCTGTTGGTAAATAAAAGATTACAAATATTTCACCCAATTTGATACTCCTGGTGATGATTTTACATGACTAATGATGAGTACTGTTTCATGCTGAAGCTATGAATGGTAAGGAAAGAGGCCTACCTTTCACACAACTAAAGGATGGATTCGACTCAGCTTGGATGATATCAAGGAATATCTTTTCCCAATCCTTTAATTTCAACGGCTTGTTCCCTGTCTTTTTCATGTCGGCCTTTGACTTCACCTCTGTCTTCATGTTATTTATCTTTTTCCACGCTTGTTTTTGTCCGAAAGTTCAATCCCACTAAGCCGTTTGTAGCTTTCCACCAGCTCAGTGATTTCCTTAGCTTTCTTTTCCTTTGTCTTTGGCAGCTGAGACTTACTAAGGAGAACTGGATGCTCTCTTAGTAAATTTACAAATGTCACCTGTTTATCAGACCCACCAGCAGGGCCTGCATCATCAGAATCCGACGACATTCTGGCCAGGCAAATTGATGTGCAATAGTACTCCAAGGGTTAATATTGACCAAACTGAGGACCCGTGAAAGCCCACCATGCATTTATACCCTGGAGAACAGCAGTTTTATTACACAACACCACCCGCATAACAGGGGAAGGACATCATAACCGCAATTCAAACCACAAACTTTCCCATTGAAATGTGACATCCAGGTGTGAATCAAGTGCATGCTGGTAGCATGTGCTTCAAAGTATTTAGATTCAGGAATTTAGCAAATGCTGCCTTTTATTCATAGGAAACCAAGCATTTGCTTATACTTTTAGTACATTCTAAGCACTTAAACCTTATACTAGTAGTATTTACTATCTAGCATGTGCTATTTTTTATTCATTCCACCCATTGTCTTGACATTCTTTGTTTAATGCGAAAAAAATATTTGCAGATTTTTTGTGAATAATTGTTTAGCAAGTAAGGCAAAGTGGGGTAATAGTAGCCCCCTTTTCACCTATTTTGTAAACTGCACAGGTTATTTCTTGAGGGACACCAAAAAATCTGCCCAAATGTTGTTGTGGCACTTCTTCTGACGGCATCACTTGAAATTCATGGCACAGCAACCCATAATATGCATCTGAGAGCCATTTCAAAAGTAGGAGTCAGGGGCTACTATTACCCCGTAGGTATGGGGTAATAGTAGCCCCTGGACAAAAATGTTCACATGTTCAATTTCTTTTCATAAAATCTTTTTTCTATCGCAACATGACCTTGTTAGTGATAAAATTGTTTTACATGTAGGTCTGTATCACAAAAAAAACAATCTGACATTTATTTTAAAGAAGATTACCTTTATTTAAGGAACAAACCTACATGTATTTGAAGATATGAGGCAGAATCATTTGACTAGTCTGACCTGCAGTAAACACAAAGCTTGGCACCTTCTTCGAATTATACTATTCAAGTAGTGTCAAACTGTTCCGAAGTTATTTTGCAGTAAAAAAACATTTGTTTTTAAAAAAAAAGAGCTATTTCAATCACGTTCGGCATCCTCACGGTGCTTTACGTATGTGAGTAGCTTGCCATTTTAGAAAATTAACTCCCCAATTTCAAAAATCCTCACAGAATTTAATCAATAGCTGAAATAAACAAGCACCGGTCACTTCTTTCCGATAATAAACAAGAAGTCAATCTCCAGAATTCACGAATTTTCGACCCCAACCGGGGTCTTTTTCAAGTGGAACTTTACAATCTGAAACTCTTGAAAGGAACCTCCCTCTAGTCACCCCCAACATATACACAAAAAATGAATACAATCGGACATATGGTTCTCCCTGAAATTGACGGAATCTGATTTCACGATTGCGGCTCTGGCGGCCATATTGTAAATCGGAACGCGGTCATTTTCGAAAGGAACCTTCCTTTAGACACCCCCAACATACACACAAAAAATCAATTCGATTGGACCAACTGTTTTCTTTTAAATGATCGGAAATGGAAAGTTTACGGCGCGACGACGCCGACGACGCCGACGGACGACGGACGGACGTAACGGGTGACGACATAATGCCCCCGCTTCTTTTGAAGCGGGGGCATAAAAACTATTGGGACAAAAATTGTTCATTTCAGTATCAACAGAATCAACGTCTGTACATCCTTGGGACTAAGTACAATAATTGTGACTACCCTGAATTTTGCTTTGCGGTGTCAACGTTTTTGTTCAGCATAAAAAGCACGGTGTACAATCAACCTTGCCGTACAGCTGCGGGAGAAAGTTCCGGCCACATACGCTTGGCAAAGCTGAGATTCCAAATCACTATAAATGCCATGCTAAGGGCAAAATGATAACCCAAGGCGAATGAATACACTAAAAAAGCCTAGCTGCTGCAATATCCCCTAGAAATTCGCAGGAGAACACATGGAAAATCGGCAATTTTAAAATGAACTGTACGGCTGCGGGAGAAGTCAAATTCTCCCGCAGCCGTACAGTTCATTTTAAAATTGCCGATTTTCCATGCGTTCTCCTGCGAATTTCTGGGAGATATTAGAGCAGCATGCCTTTTATAGTGTATTCGTTCACCTAGGACTGTCATTTTGCCCTTAGCAGTGGTATTTATAGTAATTTGGAATCTCACCTTTGCCAAGCGTATGTGACCGGAACTTTCTCCCGTAGCTGTACGGCAAGGTTGATTGTACACCGTGAAAAGGAGAGGGAAAAAACAAAAGTTCAGTCACCTACATCAGAAGTTGAGGAATCTCTGTGAGGATTCCCAAATGACATGAAAGGCAATTCCCTGTGGACAGGTCTTAGAGAAAATTGTAAAGGTCCACTCTTACAGGCGGCCCACTCTCCCCTTCATTTTCCCTAAGAAAGATTTTGTTCGATTTCTCATCCAATTTTATTGGGAAAAAAATATTTCGCATCCCGCCGTAGCGATGCCATTATTTCATGGGAAATGTTATTGTGTATGATGGGCTCATATTACGAAAACGTGCAACACCAAAAGAGGTGTCATCAGTTATTGATGACAGTATCAGAATCAGCAAAGTATCAAAGTATCAAACAGTATCGAATCGGAAAGCCAGGGGCAGGGAAGATATTATGCCCTCTTTTGACTTTATTACATTATCGGTCTAACGTTATAACATTATCGGTTAACGTTTTTGGTTCGCTATGGAGCCGCTTGGAGCGCTAGCTGCGGCCATATGGACCCCTATTTTCACACCAGTTTTCCAAGGCATTTGTATGACGTAATCAAGCTTTACTTGACGTTTACGGCCTTATTTTGCGGTGTTTGAATGTCATATTGCGTCTGGTGATAGTCTACCATTAGCCGTCGACCTGATTGGTTGGGCAGTACGAACAAACATCAGGAAAGGTACAAATTTCGGCTATTTCTAAATCTATTTTTAGACATTTTCTTGGGGAGGTCAGACGGGGGTCTGGGCGGTAGATAAAGTGGTGTTTAAAACCTTTGTAAACTGTACTAAAAAATGTAAATATGTACATGGACAATGTTGTCAATAGCTATTGGGAGCTATTTTATGTAATGCGCACGATTAGACACGATTTTAAAGCAGTTACCGGTCAGGAGTTGAGAAGTCATTATCCTTGCGATTCCGTGACCTGATCATCGCGGAGGAACTATTTCTTAGGCTAATATGCATGCGCGATGTAGTTCGTAATGTACCGGTACTTTATCCCGTACTTTACTAGGCCTACAATCGCAATGTTTTCGTCAGTCTTTGCTACAAAAAGTGTTTCTTCTTTTGATACGTTATCTACATTGACGTTGATGAGGTTGGGGCGCATCTTTTGCCGAAAATTTCCAGCGCCGCCTGACATTATCTAAACAATACATACATGCATATCAGCGCAACGCAGAGTGCATAGTCGCCATGGCCGAGTGGCAAAGCCGCCTGCCCATAAAGCAGAAGGTCTCGGGTTCGATACCCGGAGCGTGTAAATTTTCTTTGCCTTGACTAATTATTTTTTTTGTTTCTTCTTTTACCTTTCTGGATTTTTTTCATCGTGTATTTTAATGATCTTGCGTTTTATTTCGCATGGGAATGCACGTAAAACATGTATTGGGCCTATCCAGTCATACAGTCACCACTTCCTCCACATTCCTTTATAATTCCTGCCTTCTCCCCAACCATGCTTATTCGACATAGCGAACCCCAGTCGCCACCCGGCTTGTTTATTACATTATCGGTCAAAATGGTATTACATTATCGGTTAGCAATTTTCGTACATTACCGGTCGATTATTACATTATCAGTTGCACAGGGTATTGATAATGTAATAATTTATTACATTAGCCATGGTTACACTACATAAAATCCCCGGGTTTTTTTGCGGTCACACCCATGCATATGGCGAAATCCGGGGTAGTATCATTTCATTCGAATTTCCCGCGAAAATTGGTCGTCAATGGCGACACTGTCGTAAATACTTTGGCTTTGGGAATAAAATCAAAATAATCAAATGTTATACACATGATAAAACATTTCTTTGCATGAAGTAAACATAAACATGTTGAAAATGTTTTTATTTAGATTGATTAACAAGGATTTTGCAACAATCGGATGTATTTTGGTCATCCAAAATTTCAAGATGCCGCCATTTGTGAAATCGTCGACATTCCGTAGATGCCCAAACAGCATCGCTTCCGCTGCTGGTGGTGGTCAGGAGTGTGAAAATAATCGTAAAAGAGAAAATAACCGATATAATCTCAGGTCACATCCCCACAAAAAACGTGAATTTCCACTCGTAAGTGGCCAAACAGGGCCCTGTGTTGGCAAGCGTCCACATGCACACGATGATGCACGCGATCATGCACGTGTAGGCCTAGGCCAGCGTGTTGGTGTGTTCAGGCCGAGGAAACGAAAGCAAACGTACTATCCTGTTGATCTGCAGGACTATGATGTTGACGCAGATGCCTGCACTACGTGGGTTATTCGTCCAAATGGAACAGGTGGATCCCAGCTGCACAACTGAAGTCGGTCTATCACAAGCCAGAGGACAGTGTTCTTATTGATGAGGTATTCGAGGGGATTCAGGGGCGATTGAACTGCAGTCGCCGTCAAGAAAGGAAAGCCGTTTTCAGTGTACCTTGTACGGAAGATCAATTCAGGCGTATCTTCAAGGCGAATCTGAAATCCCTGGGAGCCAGAGTTGTTGGTCGAGGAATTCATGCCAATTCTGATTTAGGGGATTTGTATCGTCCGCAGTCTGTTCGAAATCTCGACAAACTTTTTGGACCAGATTGGCATGTTCGGGTGGTGAACAAGTACGGGGACCATGCAAAAATTGCTCTAACATCGATGCGATTTTGGCTGGCGCAACCACGTGCAATTTCAAAGAGACTGCCTGATGATTTCTTGGCCAGTGACAACATAAGGGTAGGAATTCATGCCAATTCTGATTTGGGGGATTTGTATCGTCCACAGTCTGTTCGAAATCTCGACAAACTTTTTGGACCAGATTGGCATGTTCGGGTGGTGAACAAGTACGGGGACCATGCGAAAATTGCTGTAACATCGATGCGATTTTGGCTGGCGCAACCACGTGCAATTTCAAGGAGACTGCCTGATGATTTCTTGGCCAGTGACAACGTAAGAAGGAATCCAAGGCTGTACATCTCATTTGTGAGCCAGCGAGGAAATTACAGGGACCTGCAAAATGAGGCCTCAGTGTCTCAAAATTGAAAAGTAAGTTATCAGAAATTAGGTCAGCCACCACTGCCCACAGTCACGGCAGTTTTGAGAAGGTGTCTGAAACAGGGTTTCATTGAATAAGCAATGTCAGCCATGGCCTAGGCCATGCTCATCCAATTTTATGAGACCCTCTCAAAAGCATGGACAGTCTCCTTTTAATGACACCAATGGTAAGTCCATTCAGTCACTCACTGCAAAAAATATGAAATGAAGATAAATTTAGGCCTATTGACTGGCATGGAATTTAGCCCTGATTTTTCAACGCATTCTTCGAAGTGAATTTTTCGATTTTATGAAACGTTGATAGCCAAACATTCTAAAAGTCAAAATGTTTACTTTGGTTTATTCATGGTTTGTCAGAAAAGCCGATGGTTAAACCGAGGTTTACCTTAACTATCGTTTAAAAAATCGGCCCTATGACGACTACGATATTTGCGATTTATGCGCACTTCTGATTACGAGTCAAAATTATTCTGCCACGATTTGCAAACGTCTATCAAATCATTTTATCAAGGATGTCTACAGCGGACTGCAATTCATTCTCGTAGTTGAAGTCGGAGTCCGAAAGCTGCGCATCCTCTCTACTGTCTCCAACTCCGACTGATGCCCTCTTGCATTGACTGGAGACAACTGGAGTCTCATTCTGAAGGACACACCTTGAATTCATATCAAGTAGAGACAAAATGTACTCATTTTGAGTTTTTCTCAGTTCTCCAGTCGATGGGACAGGGGCATCACCTGGAGAAAATTGGTGTCTCATTCTGGGGACAAACACAAGTCTTGGACAACAAATCGAGGGGAAACAAAATCTGCTCATGGAGATACATGTATAACTTGTTTTGATTCGAGACAACAGACACTACAGTGGAAACAGCTGAGAATCCCTGCATCCTTAACCAGTTCACGGCTGTTTCAGGCTTTTGAATCCTTCCATCGAAATGGTTTCATAACCTTTTTAGGTTATTGACGATGCAGTAATCTGTCTTACGTGTTTCTTTAGGTGTTTACATCGTTAAAAGGCAATAAGAACGTTGCATCATTGCTTGCTTATTTGCATTTCAAATCACCAACTTTGTACACACTTTGTGAAACAGACTCCGCTGTCAACAAACAAGAGCGAGAGGATGCTATAAATAGATTACAAATAATTAGAAAAGAGATAATGGCTGGGGTAATATTGCGTTCTAAAGCAACATGGAATATTGAAGGAGAGGTAAACTCTTCTTACTTCTGTAAGTTAGAAAAAAGAAATTTTTCCAACAAGACAATAACCAAACTACATGTAGATCAGAGAGAAGTCACAAGTGATCGAGATATACTGAAGGAAATGAAGGATTTTTATAGTAAACTTTATTCCACAAAAGTCACCTTTAATGGTAATGAGGAAGAAACAGAAAAA
>NMRB01001561.1:145013-164133 GCA_002633025.1 Notospermus geniculatus | reverse complement strand
CAGTCGACCCGCAAAGGTCCTTTTCTACGGCAGATTTATTTTGCGCGCGGGAAAATAATAGGCGATCGGGGCCCTCGACGAGGCTTCTCGAGTACCTCATTCGAGAAATCGGACACTTCGCACAAAAGTGCGTTTATCGAGAAGACCGTTCAAATTCAACCACATAAACCATATATCAGTGTTTAGCTAAGACATTGAGCTTGCCATTAGTGTAATATATTTTGGCATAAAGCAAACGAGTGAAGAGAAATCATTTAAGAAATTTCGTCCTACGCACAGAATTGGAGGTGATTTGGAGTAGAGCGTTGTCAAAAACATCGCCATCACTCCATAAATATTAGCCTTCATAAAACCAGCAAAACTGAATAGACGAAGAAACTATCAATCTCCAATCTGTGTTAATTTCATACTTCGGCATAGTATTCCAAGTTTTTGTACGCAGTTTGAACAGCAGTAGGTAACGATTCTCGCAGCCATAACCTGGTTCCTTGGACGTCGACCATGTCGACGTGGCGCTGATTGACGATTCTAGCAGTCAGCGCCACCGTCGGAGCCCATGGAACCAGGTTAGACAGGAGATTTCTTGAAAATGTGGTTGTGTTTCGGGGTGATTTTCAACCCCTCAGACATGCGTGCATAAAACCACGCTTCGCATGTGGATTCTTCGTAATTAGTGATTGTTTTATAGCGTCTGCTACGCCTACGTCACTGCCTCACTTTCGTTCAGTGATTTAGCAGTTAGTACCGCCAAATACCGTGGCTGACACGTCGTGGCGCTGTTTAGACCTTTGCGGGTCGACTGATTGTGGGGGAACTTTCTAGTTCTCACTTCGGTACAGCCACTGAAGACGAAGTGGCGATGTAGGTGAACGTGGACAAATTGAGGAAAGAAGCGGACCTGACCGCAGATCAGGGTGTTAAGGTTTCGGGCCAAATAAATTCATTTATGCATCTAGCTGATGCTCGGTTTACCCATCAGGCACAGGCAATCCAGAAGGTTAGGAACGTTTCCCTCATGTTGACCCAGTCTTTAGGCCGACTGGCGGACGTTGTGTCCAGATTGGATAAGTCCCTTACAATCATCTTATATTTGATATATTCCATGGCTGTTTATCAAGCACACTTTGTTCAATTGGAAGCTGAGGCATTTAATTCGATCGAAGGGGCTAACACCCTTATCCGCGGATATTTGGCAACGCAAATGGTTCACCCGTCGCAAATTACAATGATAGATAGAATACAGGCCACACTTTCATCTGAGTGTCCGGGATATTCTGTGACACACCTCGATATTGCATAGGCCTACTGTTATACTTCCCCGAACGTCGTTTTTCACTCAAGATGTTCATAACCTTTATTTACCTATCAGAACCCCTGTAGCTCTGGCTGCTGCGTTTCTGCACGCGTTTGCCATCCATGTGTTGCCTGTGCCTCTAAATGGTACATCCAAATTCAACATGGCAATCCTTTCGGACCTCCCCCATTCTGCTCCGGAAAGTTTTGTTTAATTGTTTTTTTTAAATTTTATTCGTGTGACGAATAGTGTCGCGCCTTGAAAGTCAGGCCAAGGGTGATGCAGGGAATGTATAGCAACACAACACTTTGGGTAAATAATTTCAATGTATTCACAAGAACAAGTGCAACATACAGGTGACAGAACAAAACTATGCGCACAACATTGGACTTTGGGTACATGTGTTCCTCTGCTGGACGTCTAGCACTTCGCGTATCATCCGCGTATCATCAATCATCTGCCGTCGTACATACATTCACCAAGCAACGTAACATATGGTTTCTCAACGTTTCGTATTAACCACGAATCACATCGGCCGGACCTCGTTTTGGTTAACTTCATTACCCGTGATGGGGAAATCGTACAGTATTTAGTGCCGTGGGTCTCAACCGGGGTCTCAACAAGAGTGGTACCAACAATGAGCTGCCAAAAAAACACAAGTCTTAGGCGAGTATGAACACTGAGAAAATCACTATTCTGAGAGTAAAGTGTGGCAAAATTTAGAAGTTTGAATTCTGAGAAATAGGGAAAGTACTCACGTGGTAAGGTATCTTATATATAAAATGAGAATAAATTGCAACATACACGTTTGCAAGTTCTGGCAAAGGTTTATCTGGAGGCGTTTGTCCCTGTACATCAAAGAGACAACATACATGAATTTCTTGTTAAATTCTCCCACACTGCCTATACTGTACAACAGTGTGGTCTGGTCTGCTGAATGATCTGGTCTGAATAAAAAGCTCACAAGCTACCAATAAAACCCTAAAACAGATTAAGCGGGCTTATGTAATAGGCAGGAAAGCAGGGGCTTACCCAACACAAAAGGCAGGTGGCAGGCCATGCTCACTCAAGCCAAAACATCAACAAAACTGTATTAACCCTTTTACAGGAAGTACCCTATTTTGTTTTAGGTTACAAATCGTAAAAAAGAGGGCGGCCCATTGTACATTTCGTGTGGTACTTATAGCTACAAACAAAATGAAGACGGCAGACCAACATGTGTAGCAAAATAATTAATCTGAGGTGAAAGTCCTTCTTCGGACAATTGCTTTGTAAATATATACAGCAATTTGAACAGCATGTGCGGGTCGGTAGTAGACATCAGATCTATAAACCAGTCAAAAGATTTTTCCACAACGCCGAGGTATGTTGATCTAATGTCATTATAGGCAGGACAACAAGCCATGAAATGAAATTCATCTTCAAGTACATAATAAATTAAGGTTTTCTTCACAAAACGAACACACACTATCTGCTCTTTCTCTTCCATCCTTTCTACCCTCCTCTATGTTGAAGGTGTGGTCTGAACATCTGATCGTTACTAGAGCCGATCTAAGCTCCCTGATCTTAATAAAATACAAATACGGCTCACAACCGAAATTTCGTTTAAACATATTGTAAGTTGATAATCTACTTGGATTACCCAGCCATTCAAATATTTTCTTTACTTCATACGCTTTAATTCGTTTCTCTAATTCACGAAGGAATCTCTCTTTGTTCTCAACCTTTTGTTCTGTCCAGACCTCACCAAAATCAAACCTTTCTGAAATTTCTCTGACAAAGGTAGCCCATGTTGATTTTCCTTGTTCATCCAGTAGTCTTGAACGTTAGTTGGGATGTTGATATTTTTGGTGGCTGGGAGGGGAGTGTCGATGGTCGTCAGCAGCTGCCCCTGCATTCAGAGAGACTTTTCACTAAAGTCTCTCTGAATGCAGGACAGCTGACAGGATCTGTGGTTATAAGTATTTAATAGCAAATGCAGATTTGTAGGGAAATAGAAGGGCTGGGGAGATGTTCGTCCTGCGACTAAAAGTGTTCAGCATAAAAACCAGAGAAACAGATTCAGCCAAAAAATAAACAGAGAAACAGACGGGTGAAAAAAAATCGCCTATCGCAAGGCTCGAACCCGGCGCCCCGGATTCACAGCCGGACGCTCTACCGATGCGCCAGCCGGCCATGACGCTCGCTGCTGAATAAATGTTTATGAATACATCCCAGCTGCTCAACATATTTTTATGATAATAGAAATGACGTCACAAATCAGAATAATCTTACAAAAATCGCATTTCACAACAACCACAGAGCAAGTCCCCAGCAAATCTGTCAGTATATCGCTACATAATGTACCCATCTACGTTCACAGCCACTAAAAACGTTAAACCAACCGTCCGATATATTCCATCTGAACATTAGGCGCATTTCACCTATGAGTCCAATTCTATTGACTGACCCGTGACAAGTCTTTGGCTAGCTTCGCTGTTGGCCGCTACGCGGCGCGTTGGGCCCTTGCGTCAAGACGCTTCAACATATTATAGCAAGATTTAGGAATTCTGTACTCAGGCATTTCTAACAGCTTCAACCAATACTTACAACCCTTAAGTTGTACCTTACAGACAGGGGGTAAATACCCAAACTCCGACAATACAACCGCATTGGGAGTGGTGGTACTAAGTTCCAAAATGCGTCTGTAGTAACTATACTGTACTTGCTCAATAATATAGCCCTCTTCATCTCCCCACACATCTGAGCCATATAATAAGATAGGGGATATCATATCATACCACCAGAAGTTCTAACACAAGATTTTAGTTTTTTATACAAATTTTGTAGAGTTGACAAATACCTGTCATGCATGCCACACTGA
Organism: Notospermus geniculatus; assembly: GCA_002633025.1. Classification (NCBI taxonomy): domain Eukaryota; kingdom Metazoa; phylum Nemertea; class Pilidiophora; order Heteronemertea; family Lineidae; genus Notospermus; species Notospermus geniculatus. The sequence continues at coordinate 159,976 of NMRB01001561.1, read as the reverse complement.
ATCCATGAAACCAAAGCATGCAGATAATGTGGAATACTATCAAAAGCCTTTGAAAAATCAGCGACTAAAGGCGGTGACAGACTGGTCCGTATACGATCCGTATACGACCCGATCCGTTGCTCCGCTTGAATCACTTTCTACTCATTTCCATTTGATGTGACAGACTGGTGCGTATCCGATCCGACACGGTACGTCAATCCGCCCCGAATCAATCGGGTGGGCGATTTTTACGGACTGCGGACACACAACGCTGACCTTTTATGGACATTATCCCTATAAAATTCTTTGAATTCGACAGCTCTTTTTGTTCCGAGTCCCGGACGAATCGCTTCCTTCTTGATAGGCGACAATTGCTAAGATGACCATGTGATGTAGACTTGTCGCACTAGTCTGTCACGGCCCTCCGTTTTTTGCTGTGTCGGACACGTGCTGGACGGATACGTATCGCACACGGAACGGACCAGTCTGTCACCGCCTTTACACATAAAACCGCCCTTTTTATGACGTAAATGTTTCTGTACAAGTGCGTGTAAAGAGAATGCCTGGTCTATTGTAGAATACCCTTTTTTGTATCCTGCCTGTTCCTCATGCAAACATTTGTTTTCCTTAGCCCACGTACATAATCGCTCATTTAATATTTTCGTGAAAACTTTTTCAACTGTGTGCAAAAGTGAAATACCCCTATAGTTTTCTGGGTTTGACTGAGAGCCTTTCTTATGCAGTGGGACAAAAACAGCCTTAGCCCACGCTCCTGGAAACTGACCGCAGGCCAACATCGAGTTAAAGATTCTGACTAAAAACTTGTCAATTGAACAATAAGCCGCTTTTACCATATCAATAGGAATACCATCATACCCTGGGGCTTTTCCAGCAGAATCACTTGATAAAAAAATGTTTTTTTTCACCTCATCTTCAGTAATTTCATTGTTTAAAACATTGTCTGTCGAGACACACTGTTCGCAACCATCACCACGTTTTCTCACACAACTCACCGGCTCCTGCGGAAAGTGTACCTTTGACAATAAGGCCGGAGTACCACTTTGAAGTTGAGCCGATGTACCCAAATTTGGATGTTATTACAGAGTTTAACAGATCACACGCTAACGATAACGTTTACGTTAACGCTATTTCTTGCATGCATTTCATGTACAAAAAATATCGTTAACGTAAATGTTATCGTTAGCGTGTGATCTCTTAAGCTCCCTAGTGACGATAACGTTTCGTACGCAGGTTTGGGCGTATTATTGTGAATTTAACTACATGTATCCAACTATGTTGAAATTACAGTTAGACGTGGGTAATGAGGAACCGGCAGAACTAAAAAGTCCAGATGGCAACACCACAACAAAAGGTCCACTATCCAATGCATTTTCAATTAAAAATTAAATTTTGTTGATTTTCTTCATAGAACTCATCAAAGTAGAATATAGGACCAGTAAAATAACATTTCTGGTGCTATTTTCCCGTGCAGAGTAATTCAAGGATGAAATACTCAATAATCATTGACTTGGCAAAAAGGATTTCTCATTGTAAACCATGGTCCACTTGCCGGCAGGGCCCCTACTATTGGCAAGGCCTGTTATGCAGGTTCCTCATCGCGTTAAGTCCTGTATTGGTCTTGTATTACGAGGTAGTTTGGTAGTTGGTTATGGCACGTTGTAGGCGTGTCTCATGTATCAAACTATGTATTATAATTCTAGGTGCATGTGATGCCGGATGAGTTTGGCTAAACTTACTGGATTCATATTATGGCATTTTACTTATATAATTCCACTTTATAATTTAACAGTGTAACGGTAGTGGTAAGTTGTATGTGTGTATTGATTCGACATAACGGTACGTGTATGCATACAAAAAAATAGGAAGAGTACAGGAGTACATAAAAACTTAATCAAAATTACAAATTTATGAATAACAATTTGCTGTGACAGTATACCTCACCTGTTTGTTGTTACCTAATCCTATTAACCATAGTAAGTGAAATTGTGATGTACGTAGAAATGTCTCCAGATTGTGTTAGTGTAATTGACAATCGAGTTCTTTTATACATGATGACAGTAGGCATGGTCGGATGTGGAAGACACGGTAATCCGATGAATTACGTATTCTCTAGTAAGAATTATTGAATAAGGTAGCTATTCCGGACATTTGTATCCACGCTCCAAGGACATTCTACGTGCATAATATGAACGTTCTTCTCTATCACAGTTTAAAGGACATATTTCCTGGATTCAAATGAACTCTTCCTCGGCTTGTGTGGTCCGCCTTATCTCTGTGTGAACTTCGCTGAATTATAAACATAACGGATCGCAAGAACTTTCGGCAGTTACGTCCATATTTAGGCTAGTAAAAATATGAGATCACCCACCACTAACTGTACGATTCGTTGATCAACAGTGATCCTCAGGTGGAGATCTCGGGATTTCGGACAAACGCAGTGCCGATATCATGATTCTGGGGTTCCTACCTTTCGTTCGAGTTTGCTTAGCGCTCCAATTATATCTACAGGCGTGGATCCATTGGGAGGCACACCCGGCCCGTGCCCCCTCTATTTTGTGGAAAATCTTTAAAACTGACCGGGAAATTTCGAAATTTTAAAAAATGTTAAAATTTGAACGAGGTTTTCCACGATGTGCGCTGGCTGTGGCCCCTCTTTCCCATGATCCTGGATCCGCCCCTGATCTAGGGCATTTGCCTCGTCTTCCGTCCTTGCGGAAGACGTCTTTCTGCTTTGCCAATTGCTGATCACATCGATTAAACATAAGTCCTCGTTCCAGAATTTTCTCTTTGCACCCGTAATTTTCTCGTGTGTGAAGTAAACTACCACCGCATTCTTTACGTTTTCGGTTGTGCCGGTGTGCAGCCCGTGCAGTATATACCTAATACTGGGTCCTCGATATACTTTTGTCCAGGCTCATCTACCTCAATATCGGATACACATTCATCCAGGGAATTGCTGCACTCCTCCACAGTTATCTTATGCATCTTGTACTCCGGACTTTCTCCCGACTGGTGATCGGTCCTCCAATTTAGGCTTTAAATCATTATCGCACCCGTCAACGCCCTGATCCTCATTCGGTGTCACAATGAATTCGTTCCCGCTTGGGGCATTAGGAGTAGCTAATCTACTCATAATCGTCACGCGTCGTACCCCACAGTCGTTCAGTTGTGTTCCACTTCGTTAATCATGTGTGTACAACTGACTAGTAGGTGTTTGTGCGTACAAAAACTAAAAAGTAGGGATCACCAAATTCATCTCTTCAAAAAAGTCACACCATAGCTCCAGCCGACCACCTTAACCCTTGAGAACTTATTCAAGAACGTAATGCGAAGCAGTTTCACAGCGCGGGTAACGTAGTGGATAGCGTTTGAAAATTGCGGGGGAGTTGACTCCGAAACAGTTCAGCATTACATTTCAGATTGGGGAGTAAACGTCCACGAATTCTGGGGTTTCGCTCCTTCCTATTAGAAGAAATCTGAGGATGTTTCCATTCGCATGAAAATACGGTAGAGAAGTTGGTGAATAATCTGGCCACATGTGTGATATCTGAACGCGTGATATTGTTGTTGATTGGTCGATTAAAGGCCTCTTCATCAAGCAGTTTACCGTAAAGCCAATGAAGTAATGCCTTTGGTCCACAGGCATGAATTTGTAATAGAAGTTTAGATAAGCTTGATGCATTCTACTCCAAAACTGTGCATGTTCAAAACGTCGCATCTTCCGGTCCGTGGGATTTGGGATTTCAATCTTTTCACCTGCGTAGTTATTACTCTTACGAAAAATAAAAGCTCGAACCCCAGTCTTGCTTTTTTTAAATTTGTCCATCACGATGTCATTTGATGAGGTAAATATAGCCAAACGTGGTATTCCTCCCACGAACTTAGTGTTTGTTAGAAGTACACGGTTTGTCAAAACAAGTGTCTTGGTCTCATTAACAATATTGATTGTAAACACGGCTGCTTTATAAATGACAGAACGGCCGTCTCCTGCTCCAGCAGTGCAGTGAATCATAATTAGATTGTTTATATATAGTGGACATGGAAATGATCTGACAGCATACAATCCTGACCGAAAGCAAGGCCCAATTTTCGGAATCGGCATTTTATACACGTCAGTTTCATCAAAAATATTCAGAAGTTGAAAGACCTGAGTACGTTTCGGGTATGATGTGATAAAGCGTTGTTTAAACAAATCCTGATTGCCGCATGAAGAACCAGACACTGCAGGGAAACGAAACGTGTGAATGAAACGGAAGACATTTCTCCGATAGGAATATATTCTAATGGTATCTTGCGTGACTCCCCCTCTGGTCCATATCATGACATACCCTGTAGAGGCGTCATACCACCAGATATCTCGACCTCTCCGAAGTGTAAAAGAGGGCGTAAACGCCATTCTCTTTGTTTTTCTGTACTTCAGGTTGTGTATTAACTGCAGAGAAAAACACAAGTGGACATAAAACGATAACAACACCCTTAAAATCCGCCTTACGTGTACACGTAATACGGCACAGCCAAGAAGATGGTTGGTGTAAAGATATTTCCAGCCGAAGGCTGATTTATCTTCCTCCTTGTCCTGAGTAGACCTTGACAGAAGTCAACAGCCTATCCAAACGTGTTCTCCAAATTTTCATCATTTCGTACACGCTGCCGTCTTGATCACTTCCGTATTCACCCTGACGAATTTGGATCTGTAGCGATAATTCAAGTCTTGTTAAAAAGTTTTCAGGCTTCCCAGTAAAAAGCCTTTGCGTCTCTGACCAATGTGCAATCATACTGAAATCATAGCCGATTATTCTATTTGTTTGGTACTCGTCCAGATAAAAGAAACGAAAACTGGAACCAAGGTGGCCAGGGATTACATAAGTGATATATCCAGAAAAATTGGAAACAAGTGTACGTGTATCTGGATTTGGAAATTTTGGTATTGGCCAGAACAAGACGAAGTCAAATATGGCTTTACCATGGATGTACAAGCCGAGAATTTTGTCAAATAGCATACGCATTTCCCTGCATGCCTCGTAAGGCAGAGCTGAGTCGTCTATTAGCTTTGGGTTTTTAAACTTTATTATTCGATCACGATAAACCACCTCAAAAGTAAGTAGCGTTTTTCTCAAACGTCTTCTCTTACTAACCGCACAATAAGCACTTTGGTTCCAAATATGTAACCAGATCTGGCGGCGCTGAACGAAATAACTAAAATCATCACCGAGGTATGTTTTGATAAACGTCCTGTCTTTCCTGGTCAGAGTAATTTGTGTAATCCGTTCTTTTATGAAATCAAAGACTTGAATATGTTTTTTCAATGAACATCCAAAAATCACATAGTTATCAAAGTTTTCAAAGTTTGGAACGTGGTGGAGAGTACCATACACATCTTCCTTTCTTTCTAACCAAACATTATACACCAACTCATATCTCAAGCTTGTTTTATTCAGCGCATACGCAACGAAACTTCCTCGTGATACGGCTATTAAGAAACCTTGAGGGTAACTAAATCCATGGTGTACCTCGTACCTTGCCAACGGGATTGGAGGTACGATACGAATCCCGTGAGAAAGTTTCATTTGAACTATTCCTGGCTACGTAAATGTTCAATTTTTAACGTAAGATGATGATGCCCTACCAGGATGTGGGATACACCTAGATTCTGAGGTTGACTGGTTTGGGCTGGACATTTGTTTGAGACACCCTGCATAAGGTTTGTCACTTCGATGCGGCTCAAGAAGCATATTAATAATTTCACATTTTTCGAATTGTTTCGTTCTCATCCGTTTCTGTAAATAGGGAGGTTTTGCAAATCTGACGAAAAACGAAGTGCAAAATACGAAATTCAACTTCATCTCCATGACCTAATGTATTTCTGGAGATGAGTAGTACCACAAATGTCCCTGCTGCAGTGCGTCTTTTAACATGTCATGTAAGACAGAAGGAATTATGGTACATCTTGAATTTTTAAATTTCGTAGAAACGAAGTGGAAACGAAAGATTAACTTCAAAGTCTAATATACACACCGTAGCCTACTCTATTGTTCTGACGCTAAAGCGGCGAATCCACTGTCGCGATCTTGGCTTGAGACGGGGTTGCGTTCCCTTGCGATCACCTTATATGGCAATCGGAAGTCCTTATAAGGTGATCGCAAGGCATCGCAACCCCGTCTCAAGCCAAGATCGCGACAATGGATTCGCCGCTTAAAGACGCTCTTGCAGCAGGCGATATTTGTGGTATCAACCATCTCCTGAAATACATTAGGTCCTGGAAATGAAGTTGAATTTCCTATTTCGTACTTCGTTTTTCATCAGATTTGCGAAACCTCCCTAGTGAGGTTATTTCGCAAATCCTACGAAACACGAAGTATGAAATACGAAAATGACTTCATTTCCATGACGTAACGTATTTCAGGAGATGGTTGATACCACAATTATCGGCCGCTGCAAATTCGTCTTTTAGCGTATGACGTAAGACCGATAGAGTTACGGTGTACATATTAAACTTTGAAATTTATCTTTCGTTGCAACTTCGTAGATACGGAGTGGAAATTTGAAAAATCCAGATGCGCCATAACTCTCTCGGTCTTTCATAATATGCGAAAAGACGCGCTGGCAGCAGGGACATTTATGGTACTAACCATCTCGAGAAATACAATACGTCCTAGAAATGAAGTTGAAACTCGCATTTCATACTTCGTTTTCGTCAGATTTGCTATGCACATGTAGCCTATGAACATTAAGCATTCGGACGAATATTCTCCATCCAATTTTACAACTATATGGCCGAAGGTGAGCGAACAATACATGTTTAGTAATTTTCACTGAAATGGTCCATGGACCATGTGCTCACCTGTGTGCATAAGGGGCACAGTCCGCGTGAGCTACTGCGAAACTAATGTATTAGGCCAGCCCTGCATACCACGATATACAAATACAAACAGCACCTTGGATGACCTAATTTCTGTCCGCAGTGAAGTACACCTGACTGCCGACAAGATTTTGCAGTAGCTCATGCGGTGTGTGTCCCTAATGGAATGCACGAGAAGAACAAATGACAAATGTTAAATCGAAATGTCTCCGGGCAAGCCTTGAGTTCCAGTGTACAGAGGGTACCCAGACAGCCGATCACACCAAGTTACAAGCTACTAGGTCAAGTAGCTACGAAACGTACCACCAAATGAGAAAATTTTGAACTTTGACCTCTGTGGCTTTGAAAAATAGGTCAAATGAAAAACCCGTTACATGTCATGTACTTTCGTTGTAAAACTGGAGACAATCCAGACAGGAGTTGAGGAATTATTAGAATTTGAGTTTTTGTCACCTGATGAAAATGCTAAGAATCAAATCGGGCCGAAACTTGGTGTCATTGGTCAACTGACATAGGGCTGTATATGTACCAAGTTTCATGTCAATAGCCCTAGCAGTTACGAAACATGACAACAAATGGCAAAATTTGACCTACTTGAAAAGTAGGTCAAATCACAAACCCATTTTATGTGTCATGTATCCTCCTCACTAAATACACCCATGATAAAAATTTGGAGATGAGTCATTAATTACTTCAGGAGTTATTGCACTTTTTGTGTTTTGGGTTTTGGCCAGCTGGTGGCGAAGACCTTGGGGTATATATGTACCAAGTTTCAGGTAAATAGCCCCAGCGGTTACAAAATGTGCCACCAAAAGGCAACATTCTGAACTTTGACCTCTGTGAAATTAAAATTCACGAATTTTCNTTCAGCCAAATGAAGCTCTGCGCCAGTTACCTACACTCTGCTTGTGGTCAGACTGAGAGGCCCTGCAGTTATTCAACCCTTCTTTTCAGCTGAATTAGTTTCTCCTTAATTGTCCAGCGGCCACCTTTGGGGCTTGGTCGCTATTCTTTCCTTAATTGCTTGTTTGCCCTGTCTACACAGGCTATGTAGTTCTACATTCGGGTTTCAGCTCAGTCTTTTCTAGAGTTTCAGATTGTAAAGTTCCACTTGAAAAAGACCCCGGTTGGGGTCGAAAATTCGTGAATTCTGGAGATTGACTTCTTGTTTATTATCATTTAGAGTGTCAATTTTGTGCTTTTTGTACCTTGGTGTGACATTAAAAAGTAGGTCAAATCAAAAACCCGTTACATATGTTATGTAACCTCATTTGATACACCTATGATGGAGAGGTTCCAGTCATTAGTTCAGGAGTTATTGCACTTTTTGTGTTTTTGGTTTTAGCCACCTGGTGGCCAAGTCAAGAATCGAATCAGACCGAAATTTGGTGTCGTAGGTCATATGACGTAGGGGTATATGTGTAACAAGTTTCAGGTTAATAGCCCCAGCGGTTACGAAACGTGCCCTGCTAACGGGCGATGACGACGGACGCAGCACCATCGTAAGAGCTCACCACAGGTGAGCTAAAAATACACAGTTAATGCGAAATGCATAACTTTCTGAGTTTCAGACTTTCCACATAGGCCCCGCCATAGGCAGTGTTATAATTTGGCAGTTTTGGTTACAGAAATGAGACTTGTTTGTTTTGTTGTTGCTGTACATTCGAGAAGAAGCTTAAAGTACTCAATCTGATTCTGCTACCATGCACAACCGATAACAACATAAACAGGACGGAGACACAGGTACCGGGAAACATGGGTACCTGGGTACTGGGGGACACATAGGTACCGGGACACAAAGGTACCGGTACCGGGAAACATAGGTATGACCCCGAAACGTTTATGAGTCCGGGAAATGTCCATAAAACTGGGCGCACACTGACGGCAAATAATGCGTGAGGGGTGTTTTTAAAGTCAACTGACCCAACGCTGCTAGACTCGTCATAGCCGGGTCAGTCGACTTTAAAAACACCTCACCGCATCGATGAGATTTGCCGTCAATGTGTGCCCAGCCTTACAAAAAAAATATGTCTGATTTCGGAATCGCACCGCTTCCGATTTTCAGAGTGCGACTCTGAATTCGGAAGCTGTCAGGGCTTCAGAACTGATGCCAAAAACTTCAAATCGAAACAGGGATACATGTAGGAGACACGAACATCGGAAAGGCTTCTCAAGTTATCAGATGGTAGCAGCAGGAGTTCTCTCTCATTTCACAAGGGCATTCGTATATATGCGTTTTTAGTAATTCTCGGTTTTTCAGCGGAAACACATCCAGTATATTAGCCTCCTGATAAAAGTCTTTCGATGTTCTTTCATATGTTAGTTTTTAGGCATCCGAATTTGGAAGGCCTCCGCGTCCGTATTCAGAACACGAGACGTGCCTAATCGCTTCGTTTTCCATTCTATAGCCCGTACGAATTTCAGAATTCTCCTCAACGTAAAGGAGTTCCTTAAGGTTATTGTTCTCAACAGAAAAACAATCATTGAGGAACTCCTTTACGTCGAGGACCATTCTAAAATACGAACCAACGATTGCTTCAAAGTAGGCCAATGTTGGAAATCCTGTAGCGTGTTCTCTCTAGGTAAATTCAACCAGATACAAGATATACCTGGTTGGAATACACCGTGGAGGAGTACGTTCATACCTTCACTTGAAACATTCGGCCTCCGATTAAGTACACACCTTCGTCCTTCCGAAGGCATGTTCCGTGTTTATGGTTCATTTGGCAGGAGTAACCATCTGCTTTAGGTACAAGATTGAATGTCGCACAGCTCTTCCACATGATGCACAGTACACTGCAGTGTAAACATGAGAAAGACAGCCTGGAGCCGAGGTCAGGATTGGTGAGTGCCACGTGACTGATCAAGTGACGGAAGAAAATACTTTTTACAACCATTGTTTACATCGTTACCTCGTACCTAGGTCCTTCTGCAAATATCGTTCCAGCGAGATTTTATCGTGCGTGCTCCCTGCACTAACGATTTCTACAAAGATTTTCTCTAAAGCCTGCCGTACATCACACTTGCGACTGGAGACAACTAGTCGCCCCTGAGCTACTGGCGACTGGGATGATCTAGCTGGAACTGGAGGCGACTGATTAGTCGCCAGAAACACTCGATGTACCCACCCTTGCGACTCGCTGAAACTGAGATTTTACCAGTCGCTGTGAGTTGCAACTTTCTAGCGGCCAGTTGTTCCCAGTTTTGTTCAGTCGCTGCGATGTACCCGGGCTTGCGACTGATCAGCGCCAGTTTTCTGAACAAAACTTCGTCTCGTCGAGTCTCAACACTCCGGATGCTACCCGAGTTGCTGCCAGTCGCGCCGAATCGGTCGATGTCGTCCTGGGTAACCCTATAGTTTACCCAGGACCAACCTGGGTCACCCTAAAGTTACCCAGGACGATCTGTTTTGCCGATTAGATGGTAGATGGATTTCGTGCACTGATATATGACTGAAGTAACGTTTTCAAGATCCTCGACCGCAGGTGAAAAATTGCGCGAATTTCAAACTGGGTAAATTTTAGTACATTAAAGTTTACCCAGGATCGTCCTGGGTAACTTTTAGGGTTACCCAGGTTGGTCCTGTGTAAACTTTAGGGTTACCCAGGACGATATCTACCGATTCGGCGCCAGTCGCAAGTGCGATGTACGTGGTCAGGACATGACGACTGATTGGATCCTCCTAGTTTTACTGAGTTGCAGAATTTGCGATGTGCGCGCAGCGCGTACATCACCAACGACTGATCAGATCAGTTCCTTCCAGTCGCAAGTGCAATGTACGCCTGGCTTAAATCCTGATAGTTGTTTATTAAAGCCACCCATCACGGTTTGAACTTGTTTATGTGATTACTTCATGGTTTATGGTGGCGTGTCGGCCTGACAGTTTATTTCCTGTACTATTTCTTCCTTCCAGGGCCAATAATGCTCTGTTTCGGCCCTGGACTCTTGTACTTTGTAAATTTATTTCAATAAACCATACATACGAAGCATCCTATGTCCGTAAAGAGAGGATGTTGCAACTGACGTGCCACAACACTGTACCTAACAAAGAATTCGATCTTCAAAAAATCACCTCCGAATCATTAGTGTCGACAAAGAACTTTGGAAGTCTACGTAGGCCTACTCTTGTGGACGAAAACCCTGTGTTTCCATAGGACACACACAGCGCAGAGAAAACGACGATATCTTTTGGCCGTCTTGGAACCATTGACTACTCTTAAAGGGGTCATTCCATCTCAGATCACACAAAACATTTGCATTTTGAAACCTCACCACCTCCAATTTATACGAAATTTAGTATATAGGTAATTCATGGCCAGAAAAGCCAGAATTTCAAATTTCGTCTTTCTCGGACCAATGGTTTTCGAGATATCACAATTTCAATTGGAGTGGTCTGCCTATCCCCAAGTGATATAAATGCAGGAGGCAGTGTTACCTATTTTGAGGCCTAAGTGGGGTACCTATCATAAGGTCATATTCATGAAACATCTTAGGTTGGCAGGGTGCCTATATGTGCCACTAGATATAGGACACCTCGGGAGGTGGTACAAACGTAGGTAAAATATAAAATCACAGTTTAAAATGGCAGTGCTAATGATAGGAAAGCAGATTGAAATACATATGAGGGCTTTTCCATGCGAGAGAGTATTTCGTGACCGATTACACCCTCTGGCGAGTCCAATGCTAATGAGCTGTACGAGCGATGTAGGCTTGGTATAAGTATAGGTGGGGTACCTATTTTGGTGTCTAAGTGGGGTACCTATCTTAAGTTTTATGCAAGCTCAAAATGAATGAAAACCATGTAATCTTGATTGCATAAAAGGAATTATGCCTGTGGAACGGATTAGGTGGAGTACCAAGTAAGGTGGGGTACTAAGATCTTTTATGAATATCAGTTTAGACAAAGGTAGGGTACCTAGAAGTTAGTGCACATATGAATGTAATGATAGGTCCCCCACCTACATGTAGGCACAAAAATAGGTACCCCATCTACATTTATATCACTTGGGGAGTTATATGAATACGGACCCTGAACAGTTGCTGTTACGCTTTTGGGCAAGCAAACTCCTTACATTCCCCATGTTAGGTAACCCGCTGGTAGGCCCAGGTGTATGTGGCATTGCGTATGCGCGGCAATGGCGACCTCAGTGCAAACGCAGACGAGGCGACTCAAATAGCCTACATAAAGCGGCCTATCCACGTGCAATATTATTGCACAATATGAGGATCAAAATGGGCAATATTATTGCCAATCTTTCTCCCATCCATTACGCCAGGAGCACATGACATCCATTTTGGGTTCCATATTGTGCAATAATATTGTAGCGTGGAAAAACCTCTTTAACCGAACGGGCCTCGTGGGCCTGCCGAAGTTGAGGGTAAAAATATTTGCATACCAGTCGGAGTGTATATCTGATCTGTCAGCTTTAAAGCTGACGTGAACGAACAAAAAGCCCCCATGCGACGAGCAAGAGAATTGCAAACACCCTGCAAACACCTCAAACGAAGGCTCAGAACACGATATACCCCACGACGTCAGGAGGGCACCACCTTATTTGTCTTCGAACTGCCGAGGTGTCAACATCCTCTGGTGAGTTCCTTGCTGGACACTTTTTTTGAAAGAAAAACGTTTGACCCAGCTGGGAATCGAACCAGCGCCTTGTTATTTCTGTTCTACCGTGTTCCCCATTCGACCACCGAACTTGTTGGGAGTCTTCTCATGTTTCTCTTATTCGTAGTATTATTACTCAAGTCGAAGGTCTACGTCTATGACAAACACAAATCGTGCCCCTGTCAACTGGCTTGTCGGCCGAGTGGATAGAGTGGTGGATTACAAATCAGAAGGACGCAGGTTCGAATCCCGTCTAAATGACTTCAATTTTTTTTCTCTGAGTAGTGTATGAGGTATCCGGAGATGTTGACAGCTCTGTTGCCTGAAGGCAAATAAGGTGGCCCCTCCTGGCGTCGTGGGGTCTATCATGTTCTGAGCCTTCGTTTGAGGTGTCTGCAGGGCGTTTGCATTTCTCTTGCTCGTCGCATGGGGGCTTTTTGTTCGTTCACGTCAGTTTTAAACATGTTAAATGATGAATTCTTATCAGGCAATTTCACTGCCGTTTTTCTAGCGGTGATCAGAGAGTATCACCTCCAACATAGTCATAGATGTAGGCGACGATTAACCACCAACTCTGAAGAGTAGGCCTAAATGTCGTCCACTGATTATAACACTGGCGTAAAAATACACAGGGGTAAACATGGACACCCTAGTGATCAATATTACAAGCAAATCAACTGCAGCAAATGGTTTCCGGTGTCCTGTTCTGAGATGGCCCATCACCATACACAATAATGCATTGATGGGACACACTGAGAATAAGATACGAGTCCAGAAACTTAAAAAGCCTAAGGCCATCAAAATAACATGCGTTTTTATTGGAGAATGCAGTAGAGTCGTGGTTCTGCAGCAGCAGCAGCAGAATGAGGCCAAAAATATTCCTCCTGCTCACTACGACAAAGCCATTCCGACTCCACTTGCGCGATTTTTAATCATCCTGCAATGATCGTAGGTTACCCGGTAATTACCATACGTTTATGTTTACAGCAACTCGGATGACCCACCTTCATCTCAGGAAGTCCACAGCACTCTGACGATAAACGGATTTTCGAATCTAGCAACGCTTTCCACGAGTTGCAGGCTTTGGCGTCACACGTACAATGTAGTTATTGCACTCCACAGCTTGCAAAGATGGTACTGCAGTTCATGTTAGGGTTTTAAGAGATGTGACATCATGCATGAATCATTGTTGTCTTGCTAGAAACATCCGAGAGATCCATGGGTGTACTCTTCATTCAATACATTGTGTGTGCACTAGGCCTACTATTCATAGTTTAGTGTTAGCCTAAATGACATGCTTGTATTGTTGTCATGTTGTAGAGTCCTTCAAATAATTAAATAGACACGTAGGAAAATCGAATTTCTCAAAAACGGCTGGTGATAAGTCGATGGTATTGCCGCATTTGATAGGACATTTAGTTGTGCATCATGATATCTATCGCTTGGAAATTTGCCATTTTATCTAATAATGACTTTTGCTGATTTACAAAAGGACCCAAATCGACTTTTTCGTTTCCGAAATTTTTCATGCTTTTTCTTGATAGGATGAATCACCATGATGAAAAACACACATCCCCATAAGTGTGATGAAAATATCTTGTTTTAATTGGTGGGAAAATAGCATTTTTATGTCAAAATTTACCACCTTGTTGATCGAATTTGGAATTACTTTGGGCAAACCCCCTGGGCCCGTATGCACAAAGGTGGAATAAGCTTATTCCAGGTACAACCTAACGTTACAACGTGAAGCTATACCTGGAATAAGCTTATTCCACCTTTATGCATACGGGCCCTGGTGATCTTCGCCACTAAAGCGGGGTTCATTGGCACACGGAATTTCTCCGAGTCAGGTCCGTAAAAAATGTATCAAATGGACTTCAGCGTTGTCGTGTCCGGAAAACTAAGGGCAAACGGACTGGAAACGGATCGGATCCCTGTGCCGTGCCAATGAACCTTGCTTAAAGCTGAACTTAATAGATATAAACCCCAAGCGGCAGAGGTAAAAATTACGAACAGCCACAAGGCACTTCCAAACTACCTCTGAAAACGATACACCCTCTCGGACGGTCACAGTTGGTTTCACTTGCCACCACGCTGTTGAACAGTAAAGATCTCAGCACAGCTGCCAAATGAGAAAAAACGAAAAAAACGAAAAATAATCTCTGATGGCACCGAGATTCGTCGAATCCACAACCCTCTGATCGATTCGCTAACCTCTTTCTGTACGCGCCACGAATACTGCTTGCTTGCATGACGCTTTATTTCCTCATGCATCCTGAAGAAATCAGGTCCTCTTAGCTTACCTCCCTAACTCGCACGCACGAGGCCCTGAACAAACCAGCAGCATTTCGTGGAGTACTGCCGCCGAGAAAACATGCGGCCAATCAGCGCGCTGCAATCAAAGTAAGCCCCGCCTCCTGCAAAGATTTATGCTAATGACTTTTCCTACAGCTGTCTGTTGCTTTTGAGGCGAGCGAAAACTCGCACTTTGGC
>NMRB01001561.1:129731-143999 GCA_002633025.1 Notospermus geniculatus | reverse complement strand
ACTAAGCAGTAGAGGACTATGTGCTATAAGTTACAGGTTCAAGTGAATATGGCGGAATTTCTTTGATATTCACTTATAACTCAACAAAAGCTTCCATATATTACGGGTTTTTGATTTGACCTACTTTTCAAGGTCACAGAGGTCAAAGTTCGACAAAAGTGACGAACCTGCCACAGTTTGTCATTATTTCACCAAGCGACTTCATATCTTGCATAAACATGCATGGAGGGGTACCTTTAAAAATACCAAGTTTCGGCCCGATTGGACATCCAATATGGCCGCCACGTGGCGTAACCTGAAAATCAAGTAACTGTCATTACACAGGAACGACTTGACGTAGAGTGCTCAAATTTGATATTTACGTCCCTCTAGATGAGCTTTACATGCATGTCAAATTTCGGCCTGATTTGACTTCCAACATGGCCACCAGGTGGCGTAACCCAAAAATCATCAAAGTGCTGTAACTCAGGAACGACTTAACCCAAAGTGCTCAATTTGCTATGTGGCCCCCTGCAGATGACCTTTATGCGCATGTGAAGTTTCGGCCTGATCGGACATCCAATATGGCCGCCAGGTGCCCCCTAAATCATCAAAGTCCTACTCGGGAATGACTTGACCCAGATTACTCATCCCTCTGTCATTAGACTGTTATGTCCAACCCGGTGAGCACATGGTCCATGGACCATTTCATTTTAAAAACTCATCATTTTAAGTATTTTAATTGGATCGCAAGGGGACCATTGCATAGCACACATGATGTCATGTATGCTCACTGCATATTTATGAAGGTACAACCAACAGGCCTAGGCAGTCACAGTATTAGCTCATTCACTACAAAGGTCGTCAGCCTATTGACACCAGTGACATCACAGTTCATGACAATAGTCTACATGGATTGATAAAAATTCAAAAGTTTTCAATGAGTGGCGTCTCACAACTAAATGTCCTATCAAATGCCTCAAACCTCATCGATTTAACACTAGCCGTTTTTTTGAGGAAATTCGATTTTCCTGTGTCCATTTACTTAAATGAAGGACTGTACATGTACATGTACATTTACTCCGGCTCTCCTACGTCCAGTCAAACACCCGCGTTGAGTCCGGTGCAGGCGTTGGCCTACTCTCCCTTCGTTGCACCGAACAAGGCTCGCTTATGAAGTTTTACCTCACCTTGGGTGATCTATTGTCATGGTGCACCGTCCGTCGTCGTCCGTTCGCTGGGTCAGCTGACCACTACCACTAGGTCAGCTGACCTAGAACACCAAGTTTCGGGCCGATTCGATTCTTGGCTTGGCCTCAAGGTGGCCACAGGGACTTGAGGCATGCATGGCAGGGGTGGTTGGTGTTTCCGAGGTCCAAAAGCAACCCACGGACAGTGCCTTATCCCCGGGGTAACACCCCCCAGAAATATGTATATAAAATAACAAGGGATCTAACTCCAACTCCCAGCCAGACTGGTGTTTTTAGCTTCAAATCTTGCTCACAAGAGAACCCTGACACTTATGAACGGGAAACACAGCTATTTTCACTCAGAAATTTCTCATTTTTCAGAAAAACACAACAGTTGCACCATCAAAGGACCCCAAATGGCCGAAAATGCCCTTGTTTCCTCGCGAGACCCCCCAAAATCACATCTTTGAAAAACACTGGCAGGACAAAAAGTAAAAATTTTACACTGTACGGCTAGATCTCCGCAACCATTCAACCGATCGGGACATTCTATATACCAATGGATAGCTAGGAACATGGACTACACCACAAACCTGGTGTCAAAAAGATTAATCCAAATATAAAGGTGTTATCCGATGAATTTGTCCAATTTTGTTGCAAGATTGTCAAGATATTTCCACAGGAACCACCATGCTGACGAGGACGCCGGATGGAGTATTCTCTCGTCGCTGACTGTTCGGAATAAATTCATTTTAAAGTGGACTTTAACGGGATTTTATTTCCACCAATCAGCGACTAATGGAGTATTCAGTGCGACTTCCTTGTCAGCATGGCGGTTCTTCCGCAAGTATCTTGACAATCTGTACGAAAAATGATTTGACCTATTTTCCAAGGTCCGAATTTTGCCTTTTTGTGGACCATTTCGTAATGGCTGGGGCTTTTGACCTGAAACTTGGTACACCCCGATGTCAGATGACCTGTGACACAAGGTTTCAGTTCCGATTTGATTCTTAGCTTGGCCACCAGGTGGCCGCAATGAAAACTCAGTCCAAAAATTCCTAAACTAACGACTGCAGATCGTCTCGAAATGATGAGTGTAAATGACATGAATGTAATGGGTTTTTGATTTGACCTACTTTTGAAGGTCACAGAGGTCAAACTTTAAAATTTTGCCATTTGGTCCCACTTTTCATGGCTAGTATCTTCTGACTTGATGTATACAGCAAATTTTCGTCCAATTGGACCCCTAATAATGGTTACCAAGCCGCCGTTTTGAAAAATGGACCGGCACATATGTCCTCAACCTCGTCCACAGGGGTAGAGTTCGCTCAGACAACCTCGGACCACTCACTCACTAACCCCTGGAATCAGCTTTCGTGCTGCCACCTATACTTAGACCGAGATATTTGGTCTAAGTGTAGGTGGCAGCATGAGTCAAAATAATGAATCTAACATACGTATCTGCTTTTTTAAGTCTTTTTGCAAAAAATCTTCAAACCTTGATATAGGTAACCTTTTGATTTAATCCAAAATATTTTGAAAATTTATTTGGGTATATTTTGACGGTTTCCCATCAACCAATCACATGCGTTAAATCCAAAGCTGATGCCAGTAAGTGAGCGAGTGGTACGAGGTTGTCTGACCGAACTGTACCCCTGGGGACGAGGTTGATATGTCCTAAGGTGCGTCCACATTAGTTTTAGTCCGATCTCAGGCCGATCTAAATATTTAGTCCGCATTAAACGTTCACACTCATTTCATTTTAATCCCACCTCAGGCCGATCTAACGAGATCGCATCGCGATGCGATCTCAGATCGATCCAGTTGGCACACAATACCGCTGGACCAGTCTGGCGAACAATCTGAACAACACACATGGTAGATCGAACTGACCAGCGCGGAGCTCTTCCCTGATAACATTAACTTGCGGAAAACACGTGAAAAACTCGTCTGACGACACATGGAAGACACGCCTTTTTGCCACGTGAAATCCACGACTTTTTGCACCAACGCGCCACGTGAAAAAGCACCCGGGATTACCACGTGTTATTCACGTGTCCTATTCACATGTCTTACACGAGTTTTTCACATCTCTTACACGAGTTCTGGAATGTGATACCCACGTGTTTTTTTAGCTTTTTTATTGGTTAACAGAATTTCTCAAAAAATCTAAACTGATATCAAGATCAGTAAAAAGCCTTGCAATAATCATACAAGGGCACCTCCACTGGCTTGTGAGTAGAGTCGACTTTATAGTTGTACCCCGGAGTTGTACCCCGGAGTTGTACAGAGTAGAGTATCTGTTATGCTCTTAAAAGAAATCCTGTGCACCAATGTTTTGGTGTTGTGCTGAAACATCTGGAATCTACATTTGCAAATTTGTGACTTTGAAAGCATTCAGTCAGCCTATTTCATTTCAATCCTCATTAAGGAGCATTTTAATACTTTTTTTGAAAATAATTTGCTACTGGTACTGTTTTAAATCAGGGTTTTGGTTGTACGCTCGGATTAGTGCCCTGGATCAATATAACTTGGTGAAACTTTGCCAGGATTGATTTTTCAGCTTTTTAGAGACATTTACATAATTAATAACAGAAGCAGTAATATTAAGATTATAAAATACTAAATAAAATATTAAATACATGTAATTACCGCCATTTTTTCAGTTCGTGGAAATTACGCGGATATTCCGTTCACCCGCCACGTGTTTTCCAACCCGTGGAAACCACGAGAAGAACCATATGGAAACGCGTTTCAGAGGGGTCTAGATAAGAGATCTAAGATGTTGATATTGCGTAATCCTATTGTTTTCCTTCTCTGCCTGATTTATAACAGAATGGAAAATAGGCTGTTGCCTTGCCGGAAAGTTATGCAGTTGAACAGAGAATTCTTTGCTATATCAAAAAACTGCTTAAAATTTTCAAATCCGATGAAAACTAACGATTTTACAATGCTAAGTTTGCAGCCTGTTTGGGCCTAACCATTATGCATTCCCCCTTGTCTTGATACACATGATTGCTAATGTGTCGAGGATTGGAATGACTCACTTATAACCAGAGGAGTGCGAGGTGTAATTAGGTCAGTGGCTCAGATTAACCAGGTGATGTAAGATTATGTAAAATTAGTCAATGTGGGAAGGTGTATTTCTGCAACATATTCTCTATGGCCCTGTTTACCAAATGAATGTTATCAGGGTTGCGCATTTCACCCTGAGACGTTTACTTCCATTTCGGGGCACTGGACAAAAGTTGTTCAGTTGAGCCAGTTGGCGTAAACGGGCGGTGTGGAATTAGAGAGTTTTCGCAAAGCCCCCAAAACGCCAACGCGAACGCCAATCCCATTGTTCGTTGCCTGTCAGAGAACAGCAAACAATAGGATAGACGTTCGCGTCGGCGTTTCGGGGGCTTTGCGAAAGCTCTCTATCTGCGCAAGACGAGGTCTACTGCCGTGAACATTATTCAGGTGGTTGAGCCAAAGCAGTAGGCCTATATAAATGAAATGGCCAGGGCCATTGTGCTCACCTCTGTGATAAGTCTTTGTGGTTAAGTATGAAACTGTGACTCTCATGGTGAATGTTGAAGGATCAGGATAGATAAGATAAAGCTGAACACACCAAGAAGTACTCTCCTGTCTAGGTCACAAATGTCAAAAATTCTATTTTTAAGATGGCCACCTGGTGGCCACACGTGACGTTCGTTGGGACTGAAATTTTAACAGGAATGTACAGGATACTTGCATAGATATTTAGACAACATTGAAACATCGTAACATTTACTACCGGTGAGACATGGCCAAAGTCAACTTTTCAAGGTGGCCGCCTGGCAGCCATGTTGAAATCCAACTGAACCGAAATTTGGCATATAAGTAGACAGTAGCAAGACACATATTTAGGCACGGTTAAAGCATCCTAGGTACCACTATTTATGAGGTGTGGGTCGAAGTCCATTTTTCAAGATGGCTCCCTGGCGGCCATATTAGACGTCGAATCTGACTGAAATTTACCATATATTTATATGGTACCTAGATACATAGTTTAACAAGGTTAAAACATCCTACCTACTCCTATTTATAAAATGTGGGTCAAAGTCCGTTTTTCAAGATGGCTTTTCTGGCAGCCATATTTGAAGTCCAATCGGGTTGAAATTTGGTGCACTTGTGCAGGGTGCCTAGAGATATCTTCACACCAAATCACAACAGTCTATGTCAAATACCGGTAGCAATGAAACGTGCCACCAAACAGTGAATTTTGAACTTTGACCTCTGTGACCTTGAAAAGTAGGTCAAATTAAAAACCCGGGATTTATGTGATGTAGTCTCATCAGAGGAACCCACCATAAACGTTTCGTGGTTCTAGCTACCAGCGTTCAGGAGATACGGCCAAAAGAAGGTTTTCACAAAGCGCCACCTACAGGCCAGAGTGTACAAGCAGCAGCGCTAAGTTTCGGTCCAGAGATAGTTTTTACCATAGGGTACCTGTACACCAAATTTCAAGTTTGTAACCCAAGCGGTTTAGAAACGTGCCACCCCTGTTAACGACGACGACGGACGACGAACGACACACCGTGAGAGAAGCGAAGCTCACCTCACAGAGGTGAGCTAAAAATTAGGCCACCATCATATACGTGTACATCTTTTTTGTGCAATGATAGGCCTACCTGAACGCCGGTCATCTATGACTTCAATTGACGTGTTCGACGGACCCAGCTTCCGTTTGCGTAGATGAGGACAGATTAGAGCAGGAGACTGAAAATCCGGTCGATATGAAATCTACGATGTTGTCATCACAAAGCTTTGTGTATTTTGAAAGTCTGAACGCAGGCAGCTGAATGTTCTTCACCGTTATATATTTTCCATCAGCACTGAAACCAAAAGTATTATTGGCCACGGTAGGTGTGGAAGAGATCCTCTATCCTTTTGTAATGCCACACAATGCACTTCATAATCGATCATCAATTACAAATCGTTCGATAAAAACAGTGGCATTATATTGTGTGCAGAGACAAAAACGCCTTCACCGTTTGAAGAGTGAATGAAAAGGTAGTGAGCATACATGATATCATGTGTGCTATGCAATGGTCCCCTTGGGATCCAATTAAAATACTTAAAATGATGAGTTTTTAAAATGAAATGGTCCATGGACCATGTGCTCACCGGGTTTGACATAACATTCTAATGACAGAGGGATGAGCAATCTGGGTCAAGTCATTCCCGACTAAAACTGGGGACAAGCTTACTACCAATTTACCTACGGGAATATAGGTAGTAAGCTTGTCCCCAGTTTTACCCACGGTTCCAGGAAAACATTACCTCCAATAATAAGGAAGGCGCCTGAGAATACCCACGGATAGGTAATATTGACCGGCACTTTTGAGCAAATATTACCCATTGGTAAAATTTACCCGCGGGGACTATTCCATTTTTTACAGTGTATGTCATGTATCCTCATTAGATACACCTATGATAAAAATTTGGAGATGATCCAGTCATTAGTTCAGGAGTTATTGCTCTTTTTGTGTTTTTGGTTTTGGCCACCTGGTGGCCAAGCCAACAACCGAATCGGACCGAAACTTGGTGTCATGGGTCATCTGACCTAGGGCTATATATGTACCAAATTTCAGATCAATAGCTCTGGCGGTTACGAAACGTGCCCTGCTAACGGAACACGACGACGACGGACGCTGCACCATCGTAATAGCTCACCCCGCACGACTGTTAGAAGTCAATGCTTACAGTGGAAAAGGTCCGGAACGAAATTTGATTGGTTGGAGCCCTAATTTGGAATATAATAGGAATGGTCGAGGCGTACAAAAGGAAACCACAGTAACGAGACGCGTGCACGTACAATACAACTATTGGTTCCTACCAAATATGGCAAACAATGGTTTGAATACAAAGAAGTTAACATAGTATTTTGGGCGAAAGGATTTTGTAAAATCTCCGACAGCGACCGGCTGAACGACAATGTTTATATGCAGCGGGAATTCCCTTCTTCATAATAACGTTATTATTTTTCCGCGATCTTATTCCAAGATACAATGAATTGCATCGACTCTCATGCGACTAGCATGCGTCACCTAAAATGCCGGAATTTTGTTCCGAAGGCTGCGTTTTTGTCAGCTGAGTATTATAAAAATCAAGATAATGTCAACGTCTTGCAATAGATATACATGTTTAGAACAATTTGAGCATATTGGTAATCTGAAGTTCGATCTGACGACTTCAAAAAATGCCTTTGAAAGTGTGATAAATTCACAGTAGAAACCTCCTGCGCATGTCCAGATTGACTACTTCCGGTCTTCAATAATATTCTATTGGCTCTGCCATGGAGGTAGGCGTCGACTGAGCTGATTTTGCTACGTCACCGTACTATTTTTAGGAGGGCTTTCTCCATGTTGTGGCCGTTCTCCGAAAGGTGACGCCTCTATAGCAAATTCCCTTCCTAACAGTCGTGCCCGGTGAGCTAAAAATGAAACAATTTGCACAACAAAGAAGCTGGCGTTAACGGCATCCTTTAAAAACTATGGAAAATGAATTAAATAATGCATCATATATCGGGTGGCCCAGAAAAAACGATAACACTTTTAAAATTAGTATAATTCAAAAACGATTGTACCTATAACTTTGAAATTTTACAGGTGGTAAGATATGGATGTTTGACAACTCCACCCCAAATTGCATGTCCATAGCATACAAACTGTGAAAATTATGACATTTTGAAAAATAAACTTCTAAGCTTATTTCTGCCCATTTCTCCCGAATTCTCTTCTTCATTTCATTTTTCGTGAATGATTTCGTCCGCTCTTCCTAAACCTTTTCCGAGAGACTAATCCACTATGTTTCAAATCTGGTGGCTGTGGCGGCCACTCATCCTTCCTTATAAAGTGAGAAGTTGCCTCCTCCAGATACTTCTGAGTCAGTCTGCCTGTGTGTCTGTTTTTCGATTGGCGGAGTAATCTTTGTTCGGACGTCTCTTTTGCACGTGCTTCAGCTTTGCGAATAGCTTCTTTTGTTTTTATAAACGTAGCAGGAATTATACCATTTTCAGATATTGGATATGGATTGCCTCCATTGTTTAGCTCTATTTGTTCAGTCTGAGACAGCATCCTAGAAGCTGCACGTTGGTTTGCCTTTCTATTGTTGTCTTCTTCTAAACGTTTACTTGTTCAGGAATTTGTGAAGAACTGTATCATCGCTGTCGTTCATGAGCCTTTTGACGATTTTCTTCTATAATTGTCATTGGCATTTTTGGGATACATTGTTACTCTATTCACGTAATCTGTTCACATCTCTTTTTACTTGGTGTCTCCGTGATCAATTTGAATGATTTATGAGCAGTTGCAAACGCTTACGTTCGATCAAGTAGACATTCAAAATATGTACTCTTTTAATGTCCAGTATACAATCAAAATACTCGTTTAACGTCAAGTAGACAATCAAAATACTTGTTTAACGTCCAGTAGACGACCAAAATGCTAGACAATCAATGCTTGATTTACGTCCAGTAGACAATCAAGGCTTGTTTTACATCCAGGGGACAATCAATGCGTGTTTTACGTCCAGTAGACAATCAAGGCTTGTTTAACTTCGAGTAGAAAATCAATGCTTGTGTAACGTCTAGTAGACAATCAAAGCTTGTTTAACGTCCAGTAGACAAAACGTGTTGTTTTTACTTCAAAGGAGGATAACTCTGCTTGTGTCACAGTTATGACCTTTGGATCGAACAGGCCCAATAATAAGTGGACGAGTTATATGAACAATGTATTCTCGTATTGGTTTCAATGTAGATTAATAGACAGGTCAACGGAACAGTCAAATATACCCTTCAAGAAAGCTGTACAAGTATAATTCAAATTCTTCAGCCAGGCTTTTTATACTGCTGTACTAAAAAGCCCGTACCTCAGTGACCAATCACGTTATTCACTATGAATGGTCTGATTAAAGGACCACCGTATTGCTTCCCAATCCTGCGTTACACCTACCCCCGTTAAGGAAGACCTCTATTGACGACTTGGTAAACCACGCATGCTACTACGTGCATTGTAGTGTAATCAAACATCCTCCAACACTGGGGCGAAAGGCTTAACTACAGTATTAGAGAATGGTGTCGGTGGCGCCGGCTGTCGACAGAAAGTGGCAATACCGTGGTCCTTTAAATGCTCAACGAACCAAAGGTTTCATGGTTACATGTATACATGTACTTTATTATTACATAATTTAAAAGGTAGCCCACGACCATGAATAAAACCTATACATATATAAAACCTATACTATGTTATGCCGGCTGTACACGATCCCTCAAAGTTGGATGAACAAATCAGACCAAAAAGATTAATCGTGTACGACGGGAAATTGGGTGAAATATTTTTCGTCAATCAAAGATTGATGGAATAGAGCCGGTCCTATTTTTGAATGACGAATTGATAAAATTTGACCGTGTATGGCGGGCATGGATTTGTATTGAACAATAAACCCTATGGAATTCATGTTCGTGGGTTGAACGCACTCAATGAGCGTCCGTTCCTCCTTCATAATAACGGTGGTTATGCAACATTGGAGGGTTTTGTAATGCCATGTAGGTCTTGAGTCCACAGTGCGCCTCCGGCCTCGTGAACAGCAACATGGGCTGGACGCAGACGGCAGTGGAAATCCTCACATTACATTTACATCCCTTAGGCTCCACCGACCCATTGGACCCCTGTGAAACGTGTTTCAGAGGGGTCCGATTTGGAGAGCTGAGATGTTTACTTTGCGTAATCATGTGTAATCCTATTGTTTTCCTTCTCTGCCTAATTTATGACAAAATGGGAAATAGGCTGTTGCCTTGCCGGAAAGTTATGCAGTTGATCAGAGAATTCTTTGTTATATCAAAAAAACTGCTTGAAATTTTCAAATCCGATGAAAATTAACGATTTTACAATGCTAAATTTGTAGCATGTTTGGGCCATAACCATTAGGGTATTGGTAAACAGAGAAATCAAGAAATGAAGAAATCGAGAACTCCCAAGATCGATTAGTTGGACCTATGCCGTTCTGCATCTATTCAGTATGGGCAGTTATTGCCGCAAATAAAGACAAGCATAGTAGCTCATCGTGCAGAACATCTCCTGCACCAAAGAAAACTGGATTGATGATATGTTTTGTATCAGCAGAGACAGCATATGCCCCCCCCCCCACCGACATTCCGNACTATAAACGAGGCAACTGTGTCTAAGTTCTGAATGACCTTGGAGTTGTGAGCCTTGTGGCGTAGTTCAGGGTCCTGGCTTCGATCCTTCGCTCATTTGTGGTCAAGTGTAGTGAGGTTGATATTCAGCATACATCATGGCATGAACGATAGCCTCGAACTAGGCCTACAGCTCCTAAGTCCTTGAGAATTTACTATGGGTCCCTTTTGAAAAGTTGTCGGGATTGGTCTTATCTCCCTATTTCCAAATTATGGTAGGTATAGCATTAATTTTCAGCCCCTTCTGGCAATAATCCCACTGTATGGTTGCCTACCAGAAGTGTCTCGAATTAGGCCTGCAGCTCCTAAGTGCTTGAGAATTTACTATGGGTCCCTTTTGAAACGTTGTAGGGACTGGTCTTGTCTCCCTATTCCAAACCCCGGAGGAGGCATAGCGGTAATTTTCAGCCCTTTTGAGCAATGGCCCTGCTGCATGGCTGTTTACCGGAAGTGTCCAAGACGTCAAAGTTGCCATGCAAACAGAAAATTCATGAAAATGACGAAATGCACCCGGGTTATTCATGCACTTCATGACGTCATCAGTTTTGTGGTCACGTGCATCTTGGCAAGACGCACGTGACTTGGATGAAATTTTTCAGATATTGGACGATATTTTATAAATCTTGGAGGATTGTACAATTCTTGGAAATTAAATTCTTGGACTGTACTTTTTCAAATCGTGAACGAAAAATCAGTCTTGAATAAATTCGACTTTGGCATTCCATAGGTGATGATTAAACTAATCGATCATGGGAGTTCTCGATTTCTTCATTTCTTGATTTCTCGGTTTCCCTTGCCTTGATACACATGACTGCTTAATCTGTAGAGGATTGGAATGACTCGCTTATAAACCAGAGGGGTGCAAGGTGCAATTAGGTCAGTGGCTCAGATTCACCAGCTGATGTAAGATTAGTCATTGTGGGAAGGTGTATTTCTGCAACATATTCTCTAAGGCCTTGTTTACCAAATGTCATAGAGTCGTATAGGGCTCTTCCAATCCTATACAACACCAACGATCCCCTGTACCACAACTGCGTAAAGAAGTAACTTGCCTATCAAGAGGTACATGAGGCTGTCTCCAAGGAAAAGATCAAATGCACGGTTGATGACATCAAGAAAAAAGTGAACGGGCTACGTAGCAACTTTACCAGGGAAATCGAAAAGATAAACCAGACCAAAAGAAGTGGTGTTGCGGCAAAGGATGTGCACAAGCCGATAGTATGGTGGTTGGAGAAGCTGCTCTTTCTTAAGGACCACGTAGAGGGCAGGCCCAGTTCTTCCTCGATGTCGAGGGACACAGACTGCAACGAAACACTTGACAAGGTAAACATCATTTTATTTTTCTGAATAGAACAGGAGTATTCAATGACTGTACCTACACAATGTCATACCGATACAAGACTGGCTGCCTCGTTCTATGATGCGAATTTATGTTACCACGGTACTCGACCTATATTATTGACATAGGAGCACAGGTAGTCCCTCTGAGTCTAAGCCGCATTCGTGGACCTGCTGCCAGCTTGGGATAAGATGCGTTCATACTTCCGCCTTTCTCACCTCTCTCCAATCGC
Source organism: Notospermus geniculatus (assembly GCA_002633025.1). Taxonomy (NCBI): domain Eukaryota; kingdom Metazoa; phylum Nemertea; class Pilidiophora; order Heteronemertea; family Lineidae; genus Notospermus; species Notospermus geniculatus. The sequence goes on along the minus strand of NMRB01001561.1, from coordinate 132,036 downwards.
CATCTGTTACAAGGCCTTGTTCGTGTCTTCTCTTTCCATGGAACTGGGAGGCAAGTACAGAGGAGGGCCTCTCGTAACCTGTAGTTAAAAATTCTCTTGTCAATATCAAGGTTTCGGAACGGGTACGGTTTCATGATGTTGGTATGCAGAGGGAATGCATCGTCTCCTACCAAAAAAATAAGGATTGGGGCGGTACAATACTTCAGGGGTTCGGCATCTGGAAAATTTATACTTCCGTCTACGATAGCCTTGTTTACGTCACTTTTCGCCAAAACACCCCCATCTCCTACACGGCCATTTGTCCCTGCGTCAATCATGAGAAATTTATAGTCTGCATCATCCAAAGCGAATAGAATCAAACTATGGGTCATCTTGTAATTAAAAAAGTACGACCCACATTTCAGAGGTGGCCGAAATATTACATGTTTGCCGTCGACAGCTCCAAGGCAGTGGGATAGATTCCATCTCTTCTCAAAATCTCTGGAAACCTTAAGCCACTCTTGTGCATTCGCTGGAATCTGAAAAAAGAAAAAATATAATGTTAACCTCCACTTGCAGGACTCCACTGCTGACGATGACTCCGATTAAGAGCTGCTGGATGAATCACCATATCCTGGAACGTCATCCATTGGCTTCTCAGCAAAACAATGCACATCCCAGGTACCGAGTAGACCAAAACCAAGGGCGAAAAAGAGTCGTTCTGTCGAGGAGTCTATGTTGCATACAGCAGCTGATGCTTTGACTGAATTGAACGATGCTGTTGCTTGCTCAACCACGAATGAAAGCACTTGTACACCAACGAAGAAAGAGGACCAATTTGATATTTGTGGTAAATTTGTAGCTTGTAAAATGCGGGCCTGCAGCATGCTGACATTAGCCAAAAGGCTTTTTTCACTGTGAGCATTCCCTATTGTCAATGTCTCGGAACACAAAGGATCAGCATACCCTATCAATAGAGCAAAGCCGACTGTGAAAAAAACCCTAATGTGTAAAAAGGAAAAGAAGCATGATGCTTCTTGATGCGCAAGAGTCAGAGTTGGACAGAAAAACTCAGTTGACTAGATGTGTACCGCCACAGTAATCATTAAAGTGATGCAAAATGTTCCTCCTGGAAAACATTACGGTTACAATCAGCAGTGTCCCATCATGCCGTATGACGGTCTACCTAGTTGTCAAGATTTTCCAAATGTCACTACCGGTACTTCAAATGCATAGCAAGGGAAATACCACTGATATTCTTGGTAATGTCATGATGCAAACATTTTACAGTACTGATTGATTATGCATTATTTTGTTACTGTAAAGTCAGCTGCAGCAAGAAAAAAAGATGATTATAATTCATAGTCCTCATGCCAGCTATCAAAATTACCTTAGTGAAATGGTGGTCATGCCTAGAGGTGATACTCTAGATTCGTTCTTCTAAGGTTACTTTACTGAACACCCATATGACCGCCTACCCTATTAAATATGCATGGCAAAATAAAGAGCTGAACCGCAAGACTCACTCATTGGTCAGTTATGTTGAATAGAATTAATAAATTCTTTGTATGGACTATATTGTGGGCTAGGCAAGCTACAGATGAATATCTGAAGTGACCTTAGAAGAACGAATCTAGAGTATTAATGCTCTACGTGTGGTGCGAGAGCTAGGGCATGGTGGTCATGCCGGCATGGGGGTCATACCGAAAGGTGATATTATTACTACTCGTGTGGTGCGAGGGCTAATGGCATGGTGGTCATGCCGGCATGGTAATGATGCCAACGTTAATGCTCTGCGACGGATTGCGAGGGCTATAGAGCTGACATTAAAATGTTATATGGCCGAGGAAGGGGTGACATATTCCTCTCATTCTGCTGTGTGGGGACGAGAGCTGCACAAGGGCTGTATTGAGGAAGATATCGCAGTCCTCTCCATGGCTGGTATTGTATTGTACAGGCTGTTGTATGTGCTCAATACAATCATGTGGGGTGGCCAGGCAAGGGTTTGAAGGGGAGCGGAATCATATTACATATAATTCGTTTGTTGGCATTGGCTTATTTTTATGTGTGAATGGAAAGGATTATTGGTACAGGCGACGCCAGTTCGGTTTGTTGTGAAGGGCTTAAAAGGGATATAATTTGATTTTGGGTGCTTTCGGCTTCGACCGAGGGATTCTAATTCCCTAGGGAGGGGTTTCCCCTTCCACCGGTTGCGGCCGGGGGCCTCCAAGGCAAGATGTTTATGGGCGTCGGTGTTACTAGGGATGTAATTTGATTTTGGGTGCTTTCGGCTTCGACCGAGGGATTCTAATTCCCTAGGGAGGGG
>NMRB01001561.1:105443-119256 GCA_002633025.1 Notospermus geniculatus | reverse complement strand
GATTGTAAAGTTCCAGCCTGAAGAAGACCCCGGTTGGGGTCGAAAATTCGCAAACACTCTGGAAATTGCCTTTTCATTTATCATATCATTGAATATAAATAAATGAATTATAGAACATAAATATATTGTTATACAACATAAATATATTTGTACAATATCAATATATTTAGTATATAGTATTGCAACAAATTGTAACATTTGAAATTTTTATGCCCCCGCTTCAATAGAAGCGGGGGCATTATGTCGTCACCCGTTACGTCCGTCCGTCGTCCGTCGTCCCGCGTCGTCGGTGTCGCGCCGTAAACTTTCCATTTCCGATCATTTAAAAGAAAGCAGTTGGTCCAATCAAATGTATTTTTTGTGTGTATGTTGGGGGTGACCAAAGGAAGGTTCCTTTCGAAAATGGCCGCTTTCCGATTTACAATATGGCCACCAGAGCCGCAATCTTGAAATCAGATTCCGTTAATTTCAGGGAGAACCATATGTCTGATCATATTTATTTTTTGTGCGTATGTTGGGGGTGACTAGAGGAAGGTTCCTTTCGAAAATGGCCGTGTTCCGATTTACAGTATGGCCGCCAGAGCCGCCATCTTGAAATCATGTTCCGTCAATTTTAGAGAGAACAGTTTGTGCCATCATGTTGATTTTTTGCATGTATGTTGGGGGTGACTAGAGAAAGGTCCCTTTCAAAAATGGCCGTGTTCCAATTTACAGTATGGCCGCCAGAGCCGCCATCTTGAAATCATATTCCGTCAATTTTAGGGAGAACAGTTTGTCCGATCATATTGATTTTTTGTATGTATGTTTGGGGTGACTAGAGGAAGATTCCTTTCGAAAATGGCCGTGGTCCGATTTACAGTATGGCCGCCAGAGCCGCCATCTTGAAATCATATTTCATCAATTTTAGGGAGAACAGTTTGTCCGATCATACTGATGTTTGGTATGTATGTTGGGGATGACTAGAGGAAGGTTCCTTTCAAAAATGGCTGTGTTCCGATTTACAGTATGGCTGCCAGAAGTAGTCACCATCTTGAAATCATATTCCGTCAATTTTAGAGAGAACAGTTTGTCTGATCATATTGATTTTTGTTATGTACATGTATGTTGGGGGTGACAAGAGGAAGGTTCCTTTCGAAAATGGCTGTGTTCTGATTTACAGTATGGCCGCCAGAACCGCCATCTTGAAATCAGATTCCGTCAATTTTAGGGAGAACAGTTTGTCCGATCATATTAATTTTTTGTATGTATGTTGGGGGTGACTAGAGTAAGGTTCCTTTCGAAAATGGCCGTGTTCCGATTTACAGTATGGCCGCCAGAGCCGCCATCTTGAAATCATGTTCCGTCAATTTTAGAGAGAACAGTTTGTGCCATCATGTTGATTTTTTGCATGTATGTTGGGGGTGACTAGAGAAAGGTCCCTTTCAAAAATGGCCGTGTTCCAATTTACAGTATGGCCGCCAGAGCCGCCATCTTGAAATCATATTCCGTCAATTTTAGGGAGAACAGTTTGTCCGATCATACTGATTTTTGGTATGTATGTTGGGGATGACTACAGGAAGGTTCCTTTCGAAAATGGCTGTGTTCCAATTTACAGTATGGCCGCCAGAGCCGCCATCTTGAAATCGTATTCTGTCAATTTTTTTCCGTCAGGCTCTTGTGCAAACTCAACATACGGGCGGGGGCATATTCCACGCTTTGCGTTGCTCTTGTCTTTTAATCTCATTCCTTTTTTTCTTGAAATGAAGAGATACAATGGCGATAAAAGCAACGTCTTTTGTGTCATTTTTCATGTAGAAAAATGTACAGGCAATTTTTTCATGACGCAACGTCAGCACCTAACATGACGTCAATGACACCTAAAATGACGTCAATGATCGTTTCGGTACAAGCGCTCGCAGCGCCGACCTCTCGGTGAGCGGGTTCCCCATTAGAACCACACACAGGCCCAGGCCTACTCATATCTCTAAGCCGCCCTAAACCTAAACCAACACTGGTTCCGATTCCTCTGGGTCCAGTCATTTCCAATTTGCAGGACTTCAATGATTTTTAGCTCACCTGGGGTGAGCTCTTGTCGTGGGTCAGCGTCCGTCGTCGTCGTCGTCCGTTAGCAGGGCACGTTTCGTAACCGCTGGAGCTATTGATCTGAAACTTGGTACATATATACCCCTAGGTCAGATGAACTTTGACACCAAGTTTCGGTCCGATTCGACTCTTAGCTTGGCCACCAAGTGGAGGGAACCAAAAACACAAAAAGTACAATAACTCCTGAAAAAATGACTGGATCACCTCCAAATATAATGGATTTTTGATTTGACCTACTTTTCATGGTCACAGAGGTCAAAGTTCAAAATGATGCCTTTAAGTGGCACGTTTCGTAACCGCATGTGCTATTGACCTGAAATTTGGTGCATGTATAGCTCTAGGTGAGATGACGTATGACACCAAGCTTCGGTCCGATTTGAGTCTTAGCTTGGCCACCAGGTGGCAGAAACCAAAAACACAAGAAGAGCAATAACTCGAGAACTAATGACTGGATCCTCTCCAAATTTTATCATTGGTGCTTCTAATGAGGATGCATGACATAAGTAAGGGGTTTTTGATTTGACCTACTTTTCAAGGTCACAGAGGTCAAAGTTCAAAATTTGGTCATTTGGTGGCGCGTTTCGTAACTGCTTGGGCTCTTGACTTGAAACTTGGTACATATACACCCCTATGTCAGGTGACCTATGACACCACTTTTCGGTCTGATTAGATTCTCCGCTTGGCCAACAGGTGGCCGAAACCAAAGCTCAAAGTCCAGTAACTCCTGAACTGTAACTGGATTGTCTCCAAATTTTTATCAGGTGCATCTAATGAGGATACCTGACTCTGGAACATTTCGATTTAACATTTGTCATTTGTATTTCTGGTACGTTCACCCAGGTGAGCACATGGTCCATGGACCATTTCATTTGGGTTATGCCACCTGGCGGCCATATTGGATGTCCGATCGGGCCAAAACTTCGCATGCACATAAAGGTCATCTAGAGCGAGCCAGATAGCACATTGAGTGCTCTGGACGCAATGATCCCGGAACCCGCCGCAAGGCGGCAGCATAACACGGCGATGGCTTTTGTGGATCACTTCAAAATGGTTTAGTGTTCTTTTCGCATGGTTGTGATTGTGCGAGGCCCAGTTTTCTATGATCGGGCCATGTTTGAGAGCTCTATTCGCCTGGAATGATTTAGATACCATTAACTGATGTTGGTAATGATTCACGTTGTCTTTGAGGAACTTTGACTTCGCAGGAAATTGCTTTTGAACGAATTAGGTCAAGGATTGATGACGCGGCAGCTTCTGCGTATGATGAGAAATAGGTCGATTTCGTGAGGTCATGCATTTTCCAACCAGGCTAGTCTCGCACCGCCAGCCTCTGATCTCGCTCCGCTTCCTACGCTTGGATCAGTGTCTGGCCCCAGACGCATCCATTTTGGTTATGCTAAGGGTTCCAACATCTCACCACAGGTGGCGCTCACGCACAGACGTCGATTAAACGCGCCATAAGATTTCTTAGCGTACCGCATTAACAATCCCTCAAATTAGTCTTATCGAGCTTTATGACACATATTATTTAGATTTTAATAATTTTCTGTATTTTTATCACCGTTCCTGCGACATAATATAGGAGCTGAATCGATGCTCTGACTTAACGCATAGCTCTGTATAAATTTACATCCGGGTATGCATGTCCAGGATCAGGTCGCGGGTACCCGGATGTCATTACAAAAATACTTCGTTTGGGGCCAGACCCTCCGGTTGTCTGCTGCGCGAGACTAACCGAGGGTCTGGCTGAGCGAGACTACAACCAGGCAGGTGTTTGGATGACGTATGAACATTCTGTGCACTATGGGATCGAGCAACTCGGACATGTTCGCCGATGTGGATAGTCCACGTAGCGTTCGGGGGTGCCTTTGTATGGCATGTAGGCTATGGGGTCTATATATACGGTGTTCAATAAACCCGCTGCTCAGTAAGGTAGCCCGGGTAGGCTAGTTCACATCCAATTTGCAAGCTTCCTCATTTCGTGAGAGGGTGCATTGGCTTTATGCACAATGCACCCTCTCACTCATCAATGCTGTTTGGCGACAGTCCAACCCGGCCGGTGCCGGGCGGTGTAGGCCCTTACTTTCATCTGCGTCGATGCGATCCTTGTGCCGGTGGCGGGGTACCTGGCATTCAACTTCTATTTCTACAACGATTCTTTTTTTTTTTTAAAAACCACATCAGGTCGATCATCCCACTCTTTTAATCCCAAAAGATAAACTGCGCCCTGGTTCCGATAACCTCCTGGGTCAAGTCGTTCCTGAGTTATAGCACATTTCATGATTTTTGGATTACTCCTATGGCAAGCGGATTGTCCAGTTATTCAAAAAACCTATATTTTTGCAATAAAACTTAGTTTTATGCTCATAAAACTTAGTTTTTGTGGTTAAAATATAGGTTTTTTGACAAAAACTAAGTTTTTCTCCTAAAAAACTAGTTTTTGTCTAAAACCAACTTTTATGGAAGAAAACTTAGTTTTTTCCTTCATAAAATATAGGTTTTTATCAAAAAACTGAGTTTTTGTCAAAAACCTATATTTTATGACAAAAAACCTGGTTTTATGCCAAACAACCCCCATTTTTTCGACAAAAATGTAAGTTTCTGCACTGAAATGCCCAGCTATTCCATAAAACTAAGTTTATCAGTCAAAAAACCAGTTTTTTTTACTAAAACCAAGTTTTATGCCATAAAAAGTAGGTTTTTGATAAAAACGTTGTTTTTATGGAAACCTACCTTTTTGAACCTCGCCCCCACTGACCAAGATGATTTCGCCGGGACGAGGTTGCGAAATACCCGTACCCAGTCATGCCAGTAGTGCTGTGCGTGTAACCATGTACATCATGACCCATGGGCACGAGGTTTCCTATCCTCGTCCCAATATGACAAAGAAATCGTGTACATGGGACGAGGTAGAAAATATAAGTTTCGTGATAAAAACTAGGTTTTTGTGCGCCGTTTGTCCAGTTATTCAAGAAACCTATATTTTCTACAAAAATACTGGTTTTATTGAAGAAAAAGTAAGTTTTTTCCATAAAACTAGGTTTTTAGCTCACCTGGGGTGAGCTCTTGTCGTGGGTCTGCGTCCGTCGTCGTCCGTCGTCGTCGTCGTCGTCGGCGTCGTCGTCGTCGTCGTCGTTGTCCGTCGTGTTCCGTTAGCAGGGCACGTTTTGTAACCGCTGGAGCTATTGATCTGAAACTTGGTACATATATACCCCTAGGTCAGATGACCTGAATCATCTTATTTCTGACACACATCTCTGACGGCCAAAATCATGGCAGGCAGAAGCCATCTCAGTCCTACTTGGTGCACTTCTTCCATTAAGAAACAACCTGTTTCCTCCATCCCATTAGCTACACATCAGTATGTCCCATCATCCAGGCACTCACGACCAATTGATCGATTGTCCAAGAGTCAGTGCGGCCAAGACGAGACGGGCCGTGACGCTGGGTAGACATAGGATAGACTACACGGGGAGAAATGCTAGTCCAAGTGTGGCGATTCTTCTTCAACGGGAGCCAGGAATCATCGAGTGAACTTTGTTACTTGGTAGTTTTCAGATTTGTGCGAACAAGAAAGTATGTGGCCATCCGCGTCCATCATTTTGGAGCCCAACTGAAGCCTTAGTTCCACCTTAACCCAAATTGGTGGTTTTTTTGAGGACACGGGTCTTCTCCTTGCTTGAAAAAAACTGCCATGCCCCTACACCTATTTTCAGTACTAAACACGGTCATGCTTGCGGCTCAAATTTCGCGGGGTTTTTGGTTTATAGCGCATGCGCAATACATGTACGCAACACACTTATCGCGCCATCTGTCGCTGGGTTTTATAACTAATAATTGCCGGGTTTGATTACTAGTATTAGTAATTGCCGAGTTTATTGCGCTTACACCAATCGAAAAGCCCGGGTGACACACGTGTCTGAATTAGCCCCAGCGAGCTCGGCGTGTCTAATATAAACACGGGGTTTCAAACACGGGTCCCCACATGGTAAAAAATAGGTGTACACGCAAGAAACATGGGGTTTTAGGTGGAAGTACAGCTTGAATGAATAAACTTCAAATATTTTCTTCCTGTCATTGTTGCCAGTAGGCCTACATGATTGTGAATAAATAAGGCGACCGCTCTAACCCCATACCCTGGGAGAAACTGACAACGGATAACTCATTCATTCTCACCAACGTTCCAATAACAGAACATAGATGAAACAGCCACTTTTTCCACCGCGTTTGAAAATAAACCTGTGCAAACTAACAGAAAAAATTCACAAACAGTCGTAATAAAATGATACAAAGAACATGAAACCTCAATGTAAAAAGCTGCATCGATGCCAGAATTGGTAGGCGATACTCTATATATAGAGTGTATACGAGACGATGTATGTAATGTTAGCTATTGACATCACTTGGATCAAGTAGCGCTGATGTATGATGGATCATTTCCTGCGCATGTCAGAAGAGTGGGAGTTTCACACTTCTCGCGTTCCAAGCTCGGTCAACTTTTTAATGGAATATCACTAGGATTTATTGAAAATACGTCAAAGTGAGAAAGTGCAATATCCCAGAATGAGAATGTACCGTTGGCGACTGGGAAACTTTGGAGCCATGATGAAGAGACATCTAAAGCCCCCGTCACATATCCACTCTGGGGCCTGTACGGCGAGAAAAAACAGACAGATTGCCCCTGATCCCCGGGGAATGAAAACCATAGAAATGAAAATGAAAATCGTAATGGACCTGTACTGTCTCTAAAATCCACGGCAAGCCGCTGGGTGGGGAAAATCATACGGGGCCGCTGGATATGTGATGGGGGCTTAATAGAGGAAAGCCCGACAAACTGTTCGTCAATGTTTATTAACTCATCTGCCCCCAGGTTTGAGCAGACAGTATCTTCTGTTGACGTTTTCTAAAAGCCTTGAAAATGAATCTGTAAATATTTGAAGAAACATTCTTCAGATGGTTCACAGGAACAAACTTTCTTCAAATATTTTTCAATCAGTACCATAGGATGTGAGAAAATTTTGACAGAAGATGCCGTCTGCTAGACTCACGGGGCAGATGAGTTCAGGACAACTTATCTCATTCAGGAAGCCTACCCTTCATAGCGTTACGGCAATAGGGCCAAATTTCATCAAGTGACTTCAAAGTTAGGGTAAGCAACCAGAAGATTCTGATAGACAATCCTTGTACTCATTACGTATGAGAAACATACAGGACCTGATGAAAGGACGGGAAGCCGCTCGGATCATCAAACATAGTTAAGTCAGTATACCGACCAAAGGTAGAAGCTGTCAACCTAATCTTATTTAGAGAAAGCACTTCTGTCATATGTGTTAATGGCAATGTCAAAGTCCTGCCTACATGCTTTGAGAATAACTCAGTAAGAAGCAACCTCCGATAACCATGTCAGCTGATGAAACAAGTGCTATAACATTTCGACGTTCAGCATGTTCAGAAAAACACCAAAAAAGAAGTGCCAGCAAAAACAGGATGATATTCGACGCTTGTTCACATGGCAGGAACGTGTCGACTGAAACTGAAATCGGAGAGAAACCATCAAACTGAGCAGTAAAAGATAACTGACTTGGAAAGACGTTGTCCAATCAGGTGGCAAAAAATATCGAGAAACGACCTGAGTTGTTGAGAAGCCGACCAACCGAGCAGCAACTTCTTGACAGATGGCTCTGAAAGAACACGTCCTCCTCAAGCTGCAGGAGTAGGAGAAAGAAGTGTGTTGGTGAAGCCGTCCAACCAAACAGCAACTTCCAGATATATGACTGTGGCTCTTAAAGAATATCCCTGATTAGGTTGCAGTAGTGAGAGGAAGAACTGAGTCAGTGAAGCCGTCCAACCAAACAGTAACTTCCAACACATGAACGTGGCTGCAAAAGAACTAGTCCCGAACAGGCACAGGGGCGGATCCACGATTTTGGAAAAGAGGGGGCGCACTCTGCTAGAAACATTGAAATCTGCTGTCAATTTCGATGATTTGCCCCAAATTTCACAGTGGAATTTACAGATTTGTTGGCCGAAAGGGGGGGGGCGTGCGCCCCCCTTGGATCCGCGCCTGAGGCAGCAACAGTCAGAGAAATGGTTGAGTCAGTGAGGAGCTGCCCAACATACATGTAGTAGCAGCCTCCAGTTCCAGACATGACTGTTGCTCTGAAATTACCTCCCTGATCAGGCTGCAGCAGTGCAGAAAACAGCCAAGTGGGTGAGGAATGGGTCAAACCAAGCGGCAACTTCCAGCCATATGACCAGCTACGAAAGAGTGTCCCTGATTAGGCTGCAGCAGTGCGAGCAACGGCCAAGTCAGTGGAGGAAAGGGTCCACCAAGCAGCAACTTCCAGGCATATGACAGGCTCCCAAAGAACAAGCCGCAATCAGGCTGCAGCAGTGAGGAAATGACTGAGGAGGTCAGAAGCTGTCGAACCTTGCAGCAACGTACTGACAGCTGAGCTGCCCTGCTAGAACATACCAATCAGGCTGCAGCAGGGAGAGAATTCGAGATGACGAGTTGGTGATTACAGCTGTCCGAACTGGCAGCAACACCTCGACACCAAAGCAATGAGAGAAACCACTGAACTGGTAAGGAGCTCTCCAACCCGAGCAGCAACACCGAGACAGCTTGCTGAGAACCTGTTTTGAGCCAAGCTCAACGTCTTCCATCAGAGAAGGTGACACCCATTAAGCTAATCCAATTTCGGACAAAGCGGTGGTGTGCAAACTGAGATGACGAGCTCTGAATGGACATCAGTATTGATGATGATCAAAACAGGACTAAATGGATATTAACGGCTAGGAAGTGGTCAACCGTGAGGAGTAGTCTGAACCAGGGAAAGACGGAATGAGTTGGTCCGTTTGATCTCTCCAGGAGCAGGAAGGGCGTTCCTTCAGGGAGTCAGCAGCCATATGAACATGAAAATGAATAAGGGAACAAGAAAGAAGACCTACCAGTTGTAGCCGTCATAGAAAGGATATGAAACATGAGGCAACAGTTTGTATCAAACCTCGTTCGATAATCCACCCCAATGGCCCACACATATCATGTTTTGCAACGAAGCGAAAAAAATTACGTTCTACGCCCATGAGACATGAGACTCTTTTCCTTGCCTACAATGTGAAGATTCAGAACCCAAGGAGGAACCACGGAGGTGTAGTGGTTCGGGTCTCCAACAAGCAGACTGAGGGTCCCAGGTTCGAATCCCATTGTGGCCGAGACTTTGTGCAAGTCTCTTTGCCTCACTGGCCTCTCTCCACCCAAGTATATAAATGGGTACCGGTCTGAAATGCTCAGATTGTAGTGCTGAATGAGCAGCTCATCTGAGTTCTACTGAAAGGTTTCAGGATAGACCGGGGTTAAAGTGGTAAGCCGGATGACACCTCTACCACTATCAGATTATAAGCCCAAACTTTAAGGTGCCCACAGGTCGACATTTGCGTCTTGAAGCAACTCGACGGATTCGTCACAGATCAAAAAACCACCACGCGCAGATTGACATTTCAGCGATTGAGAGGAACTCTGAGCAACTGGCAGTTATACCTTGAACAACACGCTCATGATGCATCCGGCAGTTGCTCGGAGAAGCAAGTGTGCTCAGGTCAACAAAATCGGCAAACTGATCAGTCACTCCGAGTTGCTTCCATCGCTGGAAAGCTAGTTGCCACGAGTTGCTTCAGGACGCAATGTCAACATGTGGGCACCTTTCAGCTTCAACCCGTCTTCCTTAGACAGGTGACTTGATACGCTTTGCTTTCAGCTCTGTTAGACAAGAAGGTGTTCATGACCGAAAGTGGACAAACTGACATAAACAAAGCCGACTATGACAAAGGTAGTCCATTTCCTGAGACTGTCCAGAGAGGTAACAGATAGTACTACCTACTGACAAGATGGAAAATCAAAGATCATATTTGTCTGTTGACCAAACCACCTTTAGGAATAAAGGACGAGACAGGAAGAATCGAAAGGACACAAAGGACAGTTCTTGAGCGATCTGGCCTGATATGGATTGGGTTTTATCCACAAAGAATTCGTTCTAGCCGTGCCTCGACAAACACGAATATCCTGAAATCAGAGACTGTTCATTGAAGACAGGGATCCAATCATTATGATATTTGCGACCGCTCGCTGTATGATCATGATCAACCCTCTCAACATGTCATGTCATATTCAAGACATATTTGCTGATGTTGATGAGTTGTCATCCATGGTGATACGTTCTGCTTTCATCATTGGCGAAGTCTCTGCCATGCAAATTCTGATCTGAGGGATCGTGATAGGATCTGATCTGATCTGAGAGATGCTGATCCTGATTTGAGGAGCCTGATAGCCTAGTGGTTATCACGTCTGCTTAGCAAGCGGCAGGTCCCGGGTTCGAATCCAGCCCGGGCCATATGGGATTTAATTCCCGGCTCTTCACGTCCGTCGCATGGGACAGTAAGCCGTGGTGCCTTGTACCTTGTGTCTTTGCAAGGGCAAGTAAAAGACTCCATATAAGAGAGGAACATGAGTAGCTTGTGATGGTCTCCTCCGTACTTACCAGGGCCAATAATGCTATAGCGTCAGCCCTGACGGAAAAATGAAATACAATACAATACAGGGTTCCCACCCTTTTCATCCCAAAAAATTCCTACCATTTCCCTACCAATTTCTGTGGGCTTTCCCCCCAAGATTTAGGGTCTGAATCATGGAAATCGAGTGCGAAATGCAGGATGACATGAACATGCCAAGATGGGAAATCAAGCCGACGGCATCAGTTACGCTCATTCTATTTGGTTTAAAATGGCAAGGTCACTAAAATCGGCCAACTAAGATGCGCGATACGACAGGAAGAGGCTGTGTATCCCATAATATCATGAATTTTAATAAGCCATGTCACATGCGTGAGGCACGCTGGGGAGATCATAGCTGACATGGCTGATGTAAACAAATTTTCGAGCGTCGTAAAATTCTCTATCTTTTCCCGATTTTGTGGTGATGGAGTAATTTTCCCTACTTTTTCACGACCGAGAAAAGCTTTTTTAACATATTCACTACTTTTTCCAGATTTTCCTTCTGCGTGGGAACCCTGATCTAAGAGATCCTCTATGTAATGTACAAAGTAAACTACAAGGAGATCAGTCAGTACGTTTGGCGGACGATACCCATCAACACGCCAGCTCAACAGCTTACAGAATAATGGTCCATAATGTTGTCTACAAGAGGAAAATGCTACACCATTGTCAACACTAGTACACTACACATTCGCTACATTCTACTTCCGCAACTCAAACCTATTAAATTTTCATTAACAGCTCTTGACGAGGCATTTTCTATGATTTTGTCACAGCAGACGTAAAAACATGGAGTTTGTAACATTCGATGCTATACAATATTTAATATCCCACACATAGTGCCTGAAGTTGAAATCGGAGTGTTTTTAAAACCGACATGACGAAAAGCTCTCTTCAATTTCATTTGGAATGGAATTTTCAATGAGTCGACGTTTTTGTGGACTGTGTGAAAAAGCTACTTCAGCAACACTTCACAAATAGAACACGTTTTAGACAGGTTTTCATGTCATGTTGTGTTTGATTGTGATTTAGTTGAGAGTTTGGAAAATGAATTTGACTCTGGAGGCATTTTGTCTAGCTGCTTGGTGACAGAATGTCCAATTCATCAAAGGGGAGACAAAAAGCCCTTTTTACACTATGAAATTTTCACCATGCTCGGCCCAGACCGAGCATGGTTCAGTACAATTTTGCTAAGTGTAAATGGGTCGAGACAGCTAACATTCACCATCATGCCGCAGCACCAAACAAGCCCAGGATTGGTTCGTAACACAACGTACGTGGCTGTGCCAAAGGTCAGGCTCATCTCAGGAAATCCTGGGCGTGAAAAATTTTCTGGAGCTTGGATGCCCGGCTGAGCAAGTTTGGATGCCTGGCTGAGCACCCATTTGTTGGTGCCCAGGACTTTTTTTGTGGGTGGCCGATATGACATGCCTATGCGCTATTTAATGATTTTGGAGAGGTTGGTTTCAATTTTTTATGACAGAGGTTTTATAGTTTCTGGTCGGGCCTGTTCTATTATGTATATTATTGATTTTTGATGCCCCGGTCGTCAGACAAGGTGCCTGTGGATATTCCAAATTTTTCGAGCCCATGAAACCTCTGCAGCACTGCCAATAATCCGCCCAGCACATGGAACGAAGAAAATATAATCATGCACTAGATTGCCATTCATGCGGTCAACGACATTTTACTTTATTCCATGTTCCAGAAATGGCCAAAGCGTCCATTGGCATTTTTACATCCGGTACGTCAGTAGTTTGCAGTGGGTCATGAACGGCGACTTTATTACAAATCATTCCGGAGGGTATTTATGATAAGTTAATGCATCATAAGGCGGCAATAATCTTCAGTTAGGGATGTTTGTCTGTCGTTATGGTGTCCAGGGAGTCATGGAGTTACTGTTGCTGAAAGGAGAACGTCGTAAATGTACGGGTCACGTCGGCGAGATGATCTGTCTTGATTTCAGACAGCCCAGGGGAAATCTGGAGTATTTTAACAGTAAGGCTAGATGAGGGCCCAGAAGCTTCGTAAGGTCGTGCATAGAAATACGGAGACATGAGCCACCCTCATCAGGCAATCAGCAGAAGGTGTGAAATACGAACAAGATGGGCTGGAGGCGATGTCTTCACCTGATTTGGTCAAAGTTCCTTTCACTGCCTTGTGATGGGGCTGTATGTCAACTAGTATAGCTGTGGTTACACTACATAAAATTCCCGGTTTTTTTGCCATCACACCTATGAATTGCCGGGCTTCAAAAAACCCGTGTCTGAAAAACATGAGTTTATGAAACACAGCAAGCTCGCCATGCTTTTCGAAATCCCTGTGTTTTCATTAGTTCTTAGCACGATCAGGGGCAGTGGAAATTGCTTTTCAATTGTTCACGTTTGCCAGGGCATGATGTGACAATGGAAAAGCTGTGTCTCAACCTGAGTTCAAGATAATCTTCGTTAGTGCATACGGCCCTCTGTGTTGAAGCCCATTGGATACCAAACCTGGCCATGCACTTCGACACGCTGGTAAAGGGCAATCCAGGTAAGTAGGCCCAGCGGGAATTGAACCTCAGACCTACAAAATCCTCATCATCATCACCAGAAAAGCACAACAACATTAGGCCCATTATCAGCCATCAAATGCATTTAATTGCTCCAGCAACGAAGCAAGAGGCAATAAACCACAGCCAAGGTATCGTGAATTGGTAATCTTGGTGATGAATTACCAATATTCTGAGGAACCTGGCCATTAAGAGGAAGTGTAAATGTCACAGACTTCCTGGGACAACATTTTATTATTACCTCGAGCAAGGCTCTGAGCTATAGTACCTCGTATATTGGTCCACTATGATTATCAAAGGACAGACTTACTTGTGTATTGTCCCATTGAGAGTATCGTGGATTTTCGTACAAAGGAAAAGATCTATAGCCGTGGTTACACTAGATAAAATCCCCGGGGTTTTTGCGGTCACACCTATGAATAGGGAACACCGATCACGCAGACCACGCGAGAATATACGCGTGGTTTTGAACTGATAGTACACCAATGCCACCTATTATTCATGACGATTCAAGGTGTGATTGGCCGTGCTTGGTGAACCGCATCTCTCGAACAATGGGCCTAGGTCAACGCTAGGTGTCTCGTCTGCTCTATCAGTAGTCATCACGTGACCAATTGGCGCTCCCCATTA
>NMRB01001561.1:65404-104585 GCA_002633025.1 Notospermus geniculatus | reverse complement strand
CCCCCCCCCCCCAGATCCTCTGTCATTGTCCTTTTTGGCCATTTTACCTTAGAAACTGCCTTAAATTGGCTGTTGACTGGAGTTATAGAGACCTTTTTAACTGACAAGCTTCTCAAATTTCGTTAGTAGAAATGTCGCGAATGAAAAGTGCCCCTTTCTAGGTTCAAGAGCCCTTTTTACAAAGTTTGCACCGTGCCCATCTGAAATCCGAGATATAACCCTGCAGAAACACAGTCCTTTGGTGAGTATCATTGAATCACACTCAGTTGGTGAGTATTAGAACTGCCATCCGTTGGCAAAAAGTAGTAACTCTATTTGTGTGCATTGGGAAGATGGCCAAATGATGGAATAGCTCTCAAGTACACTCTACAGGGTGGGCCAGAGAAAGGGTCCCTTGAACAATAGCATTTCTATTGTTTCCCTATTGTCCAATGGACACTTTCTCTGGCCCACCCTGTAGTATAGCACGGATATTCCTTCAACCAATAGACAAATCCCAAATTCCAAGTTCTGCGCACTTCCGCCGAAATAGCAACAAGAACCTCGATCTGAAACCAGCTGACGTGACGCAATCCGTGATTCAGCAATGGTCAACTCTGACGTAACGTCGTCCAAGTCACTGTCGTGGGGTTCTCTGCGTCACGTCATTCAGTTTCAGACCGAGGTTCTTGTTGCTATTTCGGCGGAAGTGCGCAGATCTTTCCCGTTTACGTCAATTTGGGATTTGTCTATTGCTCTCCAACTGCTATGAGCAGTAGGAGGGTCGTTGATTAAAGGAATAGCTCTGTGTCTAACACCAAATACACTATAGTGTAAAATATGGCTGTTGCTTCAAACAACTGTCCCCCCACTGACTACAAGTGCGATATGACTTACTGTTGGAAGGAACAGAAACAAGCCATCTGACTGATGATTTGAAAGCCATGTAACCTGGTCATATAAAATCATTCATCAAATATCATTTTGGCATCACGGCCCAACTGACCTTGGCGAACACTGATGCCAAATGATGTCTTTGTGAGATCACCATCATTTGATCCAGGTTCGTTATTTCCGGTCAATACAAACCGAGCGATTTAGGAGAGGCCGTATCCGGTCTCTCTTCTCCATTCATCCTACTGAACTTACGACTGAATTGTCGCCCAGTGTCGACGTACTTCATCAATAACGATCACAAATAACGTGCTCCAAAGGCGCCTAATGATATTTTCCACAATACAATTAGCCTCATTCAATATAAATGACATGATTTAATAGAATCGTTGAACAGACATTGGGTGATATGAATAAAAATAAGTAATAACTTTTACTCCAGTTTTTGAAGTATTTACTGGTGACTATATGAATAAAACAGGAGTAATTACTGCAAGTAATTACTTGTAGCTACTACTAATAAGTATTACTTAATACTAGTGCAGTAGTTACTCCGAAAACAGTAAATACTGCCGAGTATATGAATAATCAGCAGTATTCACTAGGACTTTCCCAGTTATTACTTGAAATTTTCAAGGTAGCTCCAGACCTACCTTGGACATCGAAGCATACAGAAGTTTAATAAAAATCATGGCAGCGTTTATGAATAAACCGCGGAAAAGAAGGTGTATGAGCCAAGAAGGACATGTTCTGAGTAGNCCCCCCCCCCGCCCATTGTTTGGGAAATGCTGGCAGATGTTTCTCTGTGTGTCCCCTGTTTTCAAGTCTCCGCTTATTCCGTCAGACAATAGTAGAGGAACACTCACAGATGGGCAACACTGGCAGATGTTACACCGGCACAAAATATCCAGTGAACCTCCCTAAGGTCATATCGGCGTCTTTCACTTGATGCACATACACAATAAAGGTCTATTCTCACTGATCCTATGCAACAAAGGAAATATTTGTAAAACACCCTTATTACCACATTTCAGTAATGTGGTTGTTCAATTTCAGTACAGTGAACCCATGACTCAGACGAGTAAAAACTACATTGTAGTAGGGCAGAAGTGATTACTTTGCAGTAAAAGCAACTGTTTATTCATATGAATTCAAGTGTTCACTTCTACTTGGAGTAAAAACTTGGGACTAGTTACTTTTACTTTTAGTAACTACTAGCTAGTAGATACTGATTTTTATTCATATCACCCATTGAGGCAAAAATGACTTTAGATCTGATCACCGTCACTGCTAAAGGTAGGACAGACTGGAATACTTTGAAAGCTGGATGAATTTAGACTCGGTAGACTCATAAAATGGTGTTTCCAAAAAAATGCTGGTTCATGCTCAGGGACTGGAAAGACAAGAATGGCAACAAAATGTGACCCTGACATATTACGATGACAGATTTTTTGAGAAATCAAAGCACTTGTTGAGCCAGCAGCATACAAGGCGACATTTCATTAGTTATCTGATCACGAGCAAAACTGGCTGTTGACGCCAGGTGTCAAGCTGTGCACTGGACAGCGATGCGTGGAATCTTCCCGCCAGCGATGTTCGCCCATTGTCAAACAATACCAAAACCAATATCGCCTTGTTTCCGTGGCTGGCAAGAATATCGGTGGCGATTAGATCAAATTCACCTGGTGTGCTCTGGCTTTTTAAGTGTCAGTGTCCTCAAATGGTACACACTCTTGTGGGTGAAGGGTCTAGCAAAAGGAAACCATCTTGTCCAAACAAGGCCATCGAGTGCGTATTTAGCCTTGTCCTAATCATGTCATCTTTTGCGTTAACTCATAAATTATAAATGAATCTGACCCCTACTTGACCCCACCTCTAGCCAATCAGAACTCGTGAAACAAATCGCCGTTCAGCACTTTCTCTTCTCTTCCCGCACACATTTGTAACACGGATTTTGATTGGCACGTCGATTAGCATTCGCACACCGATGATTGGCTGAGGCTCTGAGGTCCTCAGAAGCGGGAAATGTGATGGATTCATACCAGGCTAGATGGGCGTCAGGCCAGATAGACCGGTGAGAATCAGATGAAGGAAACAGAAACATTAGCTAAGGTTACACCTGTTGAAAATACCAGTGTTTTTCCAGACCCGTGTCAACCCATGTGTACGAAAATCCCGGCGAGAGGTCACGCTGCTACATTGTAGTTAGATAGCCCGGCGACAGTTGCGCTGCATGCATTGACTCTTCGGTCATTTCTGCATTGTCCACATTGTTGGAGGCGCGAAAACGACGTTACTTAATGGCTGTGCCATCTGTAGCCGTGGGAAGAACTAACGTAAACATGGGGATTTCGAAAAGCACGGCGAGCTTGCCGTGTCTCAAAAACCCGTGTTTTTCAGACACGGGTTTCTCGAAGCCCGGCAATTCATTGGTGTGACCGCAAAAAACCCAGGGATTTTATGTAGTGTAACCACGGCTATTGATGACACTGAGATTTGAATCTGTACCTCCTGCTAGTAATCTAGCACTCCAATACAATGAATCTCGCTTGCATAAGCCCCAAACTTTTTTATCCAGCAAGAAACCACAATAAGAGCTTTAGTTCAAGAAGTTCATGACCAGTGAGTGTGAGACAGAAACAAGATCACAGCGAAAACTGCATTGAACTTCATGGAAAGGTGCTGTATTGTTCTCGTCTGATCGAACACGAACCAAATATCAAAGTCTACCCCCTCGGGGTGTGCGGTGTACTCATACGCTTCACTTCAGACGAGACTTTGAAGTTTGATCTCAGAGAATATCAGTGACTGGTATTAATTCTGCACAATGCATTTTAACCCCAAGTTTATGAGAATAGAAATCGACTGCATTTCCTCGATCGATACCGGCATGTTACCCAATCCCTGGTACATGTAAGGCCTTTTTACCCAGTGCAGGTTCGAGGAAACCTACCTCCACCCTCCTCGGGCGGGTTCAGTTCATGATGGATTGATCACTTTTACACAGTGTGGGTTCGGTAACCGGCCGTGATCCAGTTCCGAGATTGGTTCTTCGAATGCGTGCCACTAGATGGCGTGTATCAATATTTACAGTTATCGTAAGTACAAAATATCCCAGAAATAATCACTAAATCGATGAACTATGCTTCTCACAGCATGAGCAGTGGTTGAGAAATCTCACGCGTGATTTCTTCACAGGTAACTTACAGCAAGTACTCGAGTCACTCAGGTAGCGTGCTCAATCCCGCACGAGGCCGGTGGAGGACAGTTCGCTTTTACACGAGGGAATAACTGGCCTGCACCTACCTCCACCGTCCTGAGACTCACACGGCAAACTGAACCGGCCCGAGGAAGGTGGAGGTCAGTTATTTCGCTTTTACACAGGGAAAAATAACCAAACCCTCCTCGATCCGGAACGCACCCGCACCGTGTAAAAAGGCCTGTAGATGCTGACTCATTTAGAAGTAACCCATAAAATGCACCGCCACGGAAAGATCATTACCCCATCCAACCCACACAGACTGACCAAGAACATATTTCTTATTCTTTCTCCGCAACCACACCACAATTTGATTAGCAAATTTCCCCTCATGATCTGATAAGACCAACATCCTTAATCGGCCCACAAGAATTCCCGACATTCTGATCTCATTTCGTTGTACTCTTCACGTAATAGGTTTGTTCATAACCGAATCTTGGAGATTGTAAACACAATGCGGGCAATGAGATTCTTGGGGAGAATGTCTCCAAGAAACAAGCCACTGTCAACAGAAATCAAGTGGATGAACAGACTGAGGGCATATTTTCCATAATCATTTGCCCATAATTCGCATCTGTTTTATAAGACTGCTTAAAATCAAATCTTATTTAGCCATGCTTTTTCGCATTTTGGCTTTATGCCATGACTTGCCTAAGCAGTACGACAGAGTTGTTACTGCGGTGCACATTGTGAGACAGTTTTACTTCAGAACACTTGTGATGACAACTTGACATCATGGCAACACTTGTGATGACAATCTGACAACACTTGTGATGACAATTTGACGTGATGGCAACTTGACATCATGGCAACACTTGTGATGACAATCTGACAACACTTGTGATGACAATTTGACATCATGGCAACAACTGTGATGACAACTTGACATCATGGCAACGCTTGTGATGACAATTTGACAATCTACTCTGCGCTGATGGTATTTTATCACACTTGGACATGTTGGACAATGAATGGCCAGGTCTTCAGGTGGGAGAACTAGGCCTAGTAGGCCACCATCTTTGTTTAGTCTATATTTGGCAACAAAATGGGCAAAGATGGGCAAATCGAAGAGTTTGAATGAGAAGCCCCTCACTGATACATTCAGCACTCTCCCATGAGCCACCCCAGTTTCCTACTCAGATCAGAAGCAGTAGGCAGGTTTACTTGGTCATGTTGGTGAGGCATAATGGAACGATTCCTTTCTGAGTCCATCCGCTCCTTTCTTCAACATACCATACCTTTCTTCAAAGGAGACTCATTAAAGCATACCCCAACAAGCTCATTGAAGACGGCAACCTCTAGCAGCTCAATCCAAGACCCAATCAAGAACCAAATCCACAATGTCATCTCTTTCCGATCCTTATCAACGTTCATCAGTACTTCCACAGAAGATGTGGCGACAATTTGATGTCAAAATCATGTTCCTTCATCACAAGATTAATTGGTCGCGAGGGATTTGAACACGTTGACATGATTTGACGAGAGATGACATGATCTGAGAAGTGTTGACGAACTTTGACGAAGAATGACAAGGATAATGAGTTGGTTATTACCAATGTGACACAATTGATCAGAAGAATAGCCAAGTGAAAAAAATGAAGTAATCAGTCAATTTGTTCTGGCAAGTAAGATGGCTGCCCTGGCAGCCATCTTGGATACTGGTTCTTATGTCTGTTTACTTACTGTCAACACCAGTAGGAATAATCAAGTTTAGGCCACACAGAAAACAGCCACTGACACGACAAATCTTCCATTCACTGGAGTAAAATGACTCAGGCCAGAAGATGGCTGCTCTGGCGGCCATCTTAGATACTGTCCATGATGTCTATCATCTGTTCACTGTCAACACTGGCAGGAATGATCAAACTTCAGCCCACACAGCCACTGAGAGGAACTCCCACTGACAGTAGTAACAGGACTTGGGCCAATAAGATGGCTGCCTCGGTGGCCATCTTAGATGTCTCTTGTCATGTCTATCATCGATTGTCAACACCGGCAGGAATGATCAAACTTCAGCCCTCACAGACAACAGCCACTGAGAGCAACTCCCACTGACTACGGTAACAGGACTCCCAAAGTGACAGAAAAATGCAGACACCCTAACATTAACAACAACGAAATCTGACCGAACGGTTTCATTAGGAACACCAACTAAGTACCTTTAAATGAACATATCGACTTCCATCAGCCATAACTTGCGATCAATTTTGGAAGCCAGCGGCATCATCAGCCACTGTGTCTTCTCTGTTTGTGTGTACACATGCCGCATAGCCTAATATGTCAAGTCAATACTCATTTCTCAACCAAATATGGCCGAGCGTTCGATCAGGTTCTGCGACGAGTACGGCGGATCATGGCAGCAAATGAACAGACTAGTTGTATAACCAATACAGTTCCACTTTCCAGTGGTGTGCGCGACAGGCTGAGAACTCTCCGTTCCTGAAGTTTTAGGGCCAAAGATTTGAATAGTACTTTCAAAGAATAAGCACTGAGATGCAGAAACGAATGAAATTTTAATGAGTTTTTAATGAAGTTTTCGTGAGTTTTATAAATGAGTTTTTAACCCGTTAACTGTGTAATTAATTTTTGAAAAAAAATTTCTTTCTTAGAAAAAAAATTGCCCAAAAAAAGTATTTGACACATAAGGTTCAGGACGTGATATAACGTCCTACGCAATGTGAAGCGCCATTTCCTTGCAGGGCGTACAACTACGTCCTACACAAGCTGAGATCCTCAGGTGTTTTTGGGGGGTTCCCTGGATTTTGTGATGACGTAATATGACGTCCTACCCAGTTAACGGGTTAATTAAGTTTTAGGGCGAAAGATTTGAATAGCACTTTCAAAGAATAAGCCAGGGTTATATCTAGGCCATTTTAGAGCGGCGGTACGCCGTGCCGCCGAAAGGGGGCGCCGCTGAGCCCTTTTTTAACCCCCTAGGGCGCCGNAGACAAAGACTTTAAGCTCGTGACTGGATGATGGAAGTTGATGACGAAATGTCAGCGTTAGTTTATCCAAGAATAACACTCCTCAGAATCGACTCCGTCAGCATCCGAATCGATGCAATTGGCCACGGTCAATAAAGCTATCTTGTACTTTTGATCGCCCGAGAGACGATAGTTCGTGAAGCAGGATAAGACAAATGAGGGCAATATTGGCTAAGTATCAGAGACTACAAATGGTGGAATAACAGCTAATTTATTTCCTCCATGGTCTTCTACTTTATCCACTTTAGCGGACAATGTATCGGAAAGTTAGAGTAACGAAGGTGGTGCAATGGATTTTTGTTTGAATACTTTGCAACAGAGAACAAGGCTTGTTCAGCTTTTCAATCTGCACAAGATCACAGACTTTGAAATCCATGGTAGAGGAGCAAGAGAATTAACTCTTTCAGCCCTATGGACGGATATATCCGTTCGCCAAAATCATTCTCAAATCCTATGGACGAGTATATCCGTCCACCCCTAAACCCTATTTTCTACAATATAAGATTGGGTAAGTAGGTTTTTTTAAAGAAAGAGAGAGCAAAAAAGTCGACACACAAAATGATGATATATAGGAATTTTGAAGTTTTTCGACCACAACCAGGGTCTTCCTCAGGCACTTTTCAGTATGGAACTCCAGAAAAGACTGGATGATTACCACCAATGGTGAAGATGTGGTCAATTTTAGTCAGCAACTGGTCGGCGACTGGTATCAGTTCCTTGCGATCGTATTCAATCGCAGGTAGCAGATTGCAAGGCAAGTCGCAACGCAGAAAATCAGCAGTGGATTCCTGCTTTAAGGTAAAATGCATTCAGTTCCAGAAGGTTGAGACTTTGGAGTTAGTCACAGAGATGGACGAAAATTGACAATAGTAACACAGTTCCAAGACCATCCTGATGATGTGGAACGATTCTAACAGCCATTGAGGCGATGCTGTCCAGTACACACGACTGCCAAGCTGATGGTATGTATGTAAATCTGTGTCTTGCAAGCTAATCTCAACTACACCACCAAAAAAGCGAACTCAATCGCGTGAAGTGATCCAGCCTTCATTAACAGAAATCAAGAAGATAAGCGGGCGCCTGTTCTGAGAAGAACTGTCCACCAGTGGGATTAGAGGCCATTGAGACGGGCAGCTTTACGCCTCGACGATGACAGATGGCCTTTGGTACACCGACTTCTTTATCGGGAAAGAAACTTGGACTTGTGTATCGGTCGTCACCGATCATGGCACGGCTCATGGACACAGTGTTCTGTATTGGTCATGTTGGTAGTCACCCATCATGGCACGGCTCGTGGAGACAGTGTTCTGTATTGGTAAAACCACTGATCATGGCATGGCTCGTGGAGACAGTGACATAGGCCATCGACCTGCGACTCGCTATTGGACCAAACCTGATAGAAGTCCACCAGCCATGACGTTACGCTGGTTATATGGGTCGGAGTGGTTGTGAAGCAAAATGATCTCATTTCAGCAAATGGAGCCCTTTGATGCTTCGATGAAGACGAAATTCCATCCTCCCCAACATTCCACGCAGAAAAGTTTAAAGTTAAAGTTTTGGGTTTATAGTCTGATATCAACAACGGCAGAGGTGTCATCCGACTTTACACTTTAACCCCAGTCTATCCTGAAACCTTTCATTTCAGTAGAACTCAGATGAGCTGCTCATTCAGCGCTACAATCCGAGCATTTCCAACCAGTACCCATTTATAAACCTGGGTGAGAGAGGCCAATGAGGCAAAGAGGCTTGCCCAGTGGGATTTGAACCCGGGACCCTCTGACTGCTAGTTGGAGGCCCGAACCACTACACCACCGTGGAAAGAGGCAAGAGAACTTGCCGTTGGAAAATGAGGCGCGTCTGTTGGGAACGATCCTTCAGAGCTACAAATCTAGAGCTGCACTTTCATTACAGTTTTTATATCCGGCATTATTAGTATCGGTGTCTATCCGCATATAAATAAGAATTTCACGGCTTGAGCTTCCACTACCGGATTTGAGGTTAGTAAGTTCGGCTACAGATGGCGATACGTGGAGTGAACCGCGTATTGTTCTGGTACTTTTGAGCATGCACAATGTCGCAAGCGATCGTAAGCCACCTGCAGCCGAACATAATACTACAAATATAGATCCGGACTTATTGCCATTCCACTAGAGAAAACACCATTGTTGATCCGCACCTAATTTAGATTCGGAGTATAGGCCTACTTGGCTATGCTATCCGAGCTTAATAGATCTGCACTTATTAGAACCGGACGTATTAAACACGGACATTCTGTATGGAAGCAGAATAAGCCTGGACAAATACCGGCTTTTTCTGTAATGGAAGTGCAGCTTAGGTTTGTGTCCTCCAAACAGTCACAAGTACCTATGATGGTATTTCTGCAAGTGAGCGAGGCTGGCATTACCATCTTTGCCCAGGTTGAAAAACTTACAGGAGGCCTGCAAAAACTTGAATTGAAAGGCAATGGAGGAGACATTTACAAATGAGGAGTAAGATTAGTGTCTAGGCACTAGCTGACAACTAATGATGTAAAAATACGCCATGACAACAGACCAAAATGCCAGACGAGACCATGCACGCACGAAACAATGTAGGTAGCATGTTTTTCATTCAAGGCAGGCACACGGCTCCCATTTGCAAGAAACATAACTCGGAATCGAAGTGACTGTGAGCTGTCTTGAGATGACTTAGGATTCAACCTGCGTTTCGTGGAGAATGAAATGCTTGTACATCAGCATGTCTTTGCATTGAACTCGGCCATCAGAAACGCATTAGTTGCTTGCCAATTAGCTAAGAGCACGACATCTATTTCTTCAGCAAATTAGCAAGACAATGTTCTTTTTGTGTTCCTGGAATAGGCATGTTGGGTGGTTCTCTGTTTAGTCTACCTGACACAACTACATTGACATGGGCAAGAAGGTAGATGTTTTTTGGAAACTTTTATGCGGATGTCAGGTCGCACTACGATTGCTTGCGCTGCGATGGAACAGTCGGCATCAGGTGTTGCAGTTATGGTCAGGTCACAAAAACGAAAATGTGTACGATTATCGTGGAACAGGCAGCATCTGCGCGCAGGGAATCGTAACTGTGTTCAGGTCACCTGCGACTACAGCATCGCAAAGTTCTGGCAGTCATGTGACTTGTGATCATGTGACTTTTTTAAGATGGCAGGGTATGAAAATGCTGATCACTGATTCGTTGAATAAAATAGACCAACTTTTGGATAATCGCACGACGTCGTAACTCAAGTCAGGTCGACTGCGACTGGATTATGCCCGCCGGGATCATGATTTGTCATCGTGGCGCAGAAGTTGAACATGTTCAACTCTGCGATTCGTGATCTTTTGAATCGGCGATTTTTGATGCCGATCGTCAAAGGCGAGGCGCAACTGCGGTCATGTCACACGGTCCAGGGTTATATCTAGGCCATTTTAGACCGGTGGTACGTCGTGCCGCCAAAAGGGGGTGCCGCTGTGCCCTTTTTTAACCCCCTAGGGCGCCGCTGTGTGCCTAAAAAAATTTTTTTTAAAATTTTTTTTAAGGTTTTAGTACCTCCCAGACCTCTGCCATGGTCCCTTTTTGATCGTATCACCTTAGAAACTGCCTTAAATTGGCTGCTAACTGGAGTTATAAAGACATTTTTAACTGACAAGCCTCTCAAATTCCGTTAGTAGAAATGTCGCGAATAAAAAGTGCCCTTTTCTAGGTTGAAGTGCCCTTTTCACAAAGTTTGCACCGTGCCCTTCTGAAATCCTAGATATAACCCTGACACCATATCGGCGACTGATTTGTTCCACGCAGTCATGCCTCAGACGCAAAGTGCCATCGCAAGGTCGACCTGACATCAGCATTGGGGCTTGTTTTGGCTCAAGAGAACTGAAGATGCTGACAGTCTGAAGTTGCCTGAAAACACTGACAGAACCTCTCCTTGCATAGATTTTGTGGTCTCATTCTGAACTAGTCGAACTACATCCTTGCAAACTACATCAGGAGGCAAGGCAGCCGGCAGCCAATGGTGACCCGACTCTTTCCTCATGTTCCTAGCGGAAAAAACGTCCACGGATAACACATTGCCGAAAAAGGACAGCAACGGATAGGCACTTGAGAACATTCCAATAAATGCGCTACCAGGTGTCATGAGGGGGATATTGGAAAATCCAAACCATAGCTATGATGTTGTTTTGTAAACTCGGTGAGCCCACTTTGCTGACATCATATGTGTGGAACTTGATGATTTGGCAAGAAAAACTTTCGGCTTCTGACACCAAGATGACGAACTCACTTTCCGATATGTGCCAGGCATGGATCCAGGGGGCACCCCCCTTTCGGCCAAAAAATCTGTAAAATTGACCGTGAAATTATGAAACTTGGAGCAAATCATTGAAATTCACAGCAGATTGCAATGTTTCTAGCACAGTGCACCCCTCTTTTCCGAAATCATGGATCTGCCCCTGTGTTTGATGCCATTAGAGTGTATCTGGAAAATTCAGTAACAGACAATGACAGAACCAGCAGCAAATCTGATCCAAACCAAGTCGAGAAAGAGGACCTTTCACATCCAGAGTTATCGGGACCAGACGATAGGCCCATGATAATTCTGTTGATGGTTATGAGTATTGAAGTAAGGGAAGGAGGCAAGAAATGTATTGTTGACGTTATTACTAAAAGGAAAAACGCTGTATTGTATGAATTGCAAATTAGGCCTAGCTGTCGCTGCAGTGCAGCTGTTGCCTGTAATCACAACTCGCTGCCGTCCAAAGGAACTTTTGTACAGAAGTACAAAGTGTCTTTGTACGCCAGCGAGTTGCGATTACAGACAACCGCTGCTATTTAATCCTCGCAGTAGACATTGGCTTATCAGTGTGTCATTTTCATGTGTTTATAATTATTTCCACTGTGTGCCACTTCTGTCCTGACATGTCTGACCATGCTGATCAGGGATTCTAAAGTTCTACCAATTTGTTAAATCATGCCAAACTAGAGAGATTGGCTGACTTTATTGGAATGACGTCACTGATATTGTACACGTCATAGAAATGTGAGTTCTGTGCATTCTCCAGGGCAAAGAGCGGTGGTATTGGAGAGTGTACACAACTTTCGTGACGTTGCATTTCGTGCGTATCGATTTTTCATCGCTTTTTTTAACAAATATTCCAACTTTTTTTCTCAGAACAACGTCGCCGATCCTATTCTATGAAAATGAACTTTGTTTTGACTGCAAACAATACACATAAAGAAGCTCCCTTTGTTGATTTCTGGCACTCAATCAGTTCCAATGCCTCCAACATAATCATGCGTTTAGGACTAAGCCACGTGACCTCACGATCCGCAATAGACCTCGAATGACATATCCCGCCTAGCGGCGGGTCCCGGGATCACTGCGTCTAGAATTTTTTGCACCTGATAGTTTTTTAATTCAATATCAAAATGGTCACCTGACATGTATTTTCAGCCACATATGAAGAACGGTAGGCATTTGCCAAAATTCCATAAGAACATTCAGGGTTCTGCCCAGGACTGTACGAGTGCCGGTCGGAAAGGGGGGAGGGGTCTGGGAAATATTTGAAATTCAGACTTGCTGAAATGCGATTCCCTGGCACCCGAGAGCCAAAATAATTCACTCATTTGGTGTCAAAATGATCCCGATCCACTCTATTGCAACTTAGGCAGCCTGCCATCGTCATTGGTCAGAAATGTTGTCAGGTACAGAAATGGGAACAGGAAGGAAAGTCGGAAGTGTGCGTGGCGGGCATCTCTCGTGGCACACTTCGTTAGTTCTGATGGTCGGAAAATACTCTTTTTAGGCCGAGTGCCGGTCGACATTTCGGCGTCCTGCACGGGGCCGTCCGGCGCCAACCACCAGCGGCAGAACCCTGAACATTGACTCCTTAATGATCCGACCCCCAGCATTTTGACACACACTGTACAGAATGATATTGAACTGGTGGAGGTTTCTTTCAGCCTGGCTCACGCTGATTTCACGTTTGGTCTCAATAGATTGTCATATTTGTGTTCGGGGATGTTCGAATTGGATTCATTTAGGTTATAGATTGTCAAAACTATTTTTATTTGCCAAGCTAGATCAGAGAAGAAGATAGGATGAAATTGATTTCTATTTTTCATTAGGCGGGTTATCTTCAAGAAAATATTTGGAATTGGAAAACTATAAGAAGAGCTCTCGGTGGGGGTTGCAGTGAGTAATGAATTTAGCCAGACATGACAGGCACCAGCCTAGCTCTTGGAACCATCTCAAGCACTGGGGGTACAGCTCAAAATATATTGTAATGGTTATGACAGACTAGAATATCATACAACTCATCTTCAAGGCCACACAGCATGTGTTCAAGGTTACACACCACACGTCCAAGGCCATAAAGACATGTTCAAGGTCATGTTTAAGGTCATGCAACACATCTTCAAGGTCATACATCTCCTGTTCAAGGTACAACAGATCCTCATGGTCATACAATTTACGTACAACACATGTTGAAGGTCATACAACTCACGTTCAAGGTCATACTACACCCGACGCCGTTCAAGGTCATATAACTCAATGTTCAAGGTCATACAACTCATGTTCAAGGTCATACTCTGTGTTCAAGGTCACAAAACACACGTTCAAGGGCATAAAACTCATGTTCAAGGCCATACAACTCATGTTCAAGTTCAAACTCTGTGTTGAAGGTCATCACAACACAAGTTCAAGGTCATTTAGACTTAGAATGTCAGAATGACACAATTAACACAAACTTCTGCACACCTGTAATTTCAGTCAGACGTATTCTTCAGATGATAGACAGATTGACTTTCTTTGTCAGCACCAGCGTTTTTCCCGGGCAAACCGGTTTCATCCTGCTGTGTGCATTACATGTAATTCACTCAATATCGTCCATAGAACTGATGATGGCACTTTCGACAACGAAGGAAGTAAACAGCACAGTTAGTCCCTACATCACTAAGCAACATGCGCCAACACGAAGTTGCCAAGAAATACATTTTTCCACCATTACATTTACCATCACATTGCCAACCTATAAAGCGAATTTCCCATCAATTATTCATGTTGCATGTGAACATTACGATGAAAAATTCACCTCCCAGGAAGAAACGCGACACCTAATATGAAGAGGGTATGCAAATCGACAGCGTGTGGTGGAGGTCATACACACACATGTGTATTTGATTTGAATATCTTTGACGATTTTTAAAACACTTTTATTGAAACTCGATCGGCGTCGATTTTGCTTTGAGCGATATTTCCACTCAAACACACATGATTATTATATTTGATGCGGTGGTGTTATCTGCAGAACTGTAACATAAGCAGTACACCTCCAGGTTACCAGACAAGCAAAATGTTGTTTTTTTTAATTATCAGATGCTTTGTTCTGTTGAGAACGCTTCAATGAATTCAGAATGAATGACACAAAGTGTAGCTGTTCGGAAACTTACTGATCATCGATCATCAGACACATGTCATATCAATTTGTATGTCTTCGGAATAGGAAATACTTGAGGCGGTCTAGGAAAACCCATCGGATGTCACGTTTGAGAAAAGTGTTAATGGCCTTGGTGAACCCGCATATTTCAATCGCTGAAGTGTACTACATGTACGTAACAGGTGAACAGTAGCATCAATGCACAGGCAATCCGACATCTCCTGTTGATCATTTAGCGACTTCCGAGTAGTTTTCCTAGACCGCCACACATATACTTGAATGAACTTGTCATTTTTCGAAGATAAGGATCCCATCCCAAAGTGGCAAGAGAAAATTCAAGTGAGTCCTCAACGCACCACTTCTCCCATCGGGGTAGTTCATTTCTAATCATATTTCCTAAAGAATCAAGGGAATACATTTTCCTTGCATGATTTTTTCGTCGTGTGTAGACAAGAGATGTTGATACCACCTTGGGGACGGTTGGTATGCAAATGGAATGTGTTCAGACAGGAACAAGGAAGTTTGTTGGTGTTTCCATACCAAAGCAAGCGACTGACTGGTCCATTTTGGTGTAAGAAAGAAGCAATCTGTACCACTAGGACAGAGAATCTCTCAGTGTCCTGTAAAAACTACAGCAAAGACACATCAGACAATTCTTCTTGCCTCGCGATGATTGGCAGCAGTATTTTCGACGTACCTGCACGCAAAGCGTAGAACAGCAGCAACCAGCTGGCACAACAATGTCTGACATTTGGAAGCTGTTGGAGGGAACTAATTTTCGGACGACATGACCTGTGGCAATAGAGGCTATGCACGTGACGTCATCAGCGAGGTGACGCCATGTTGGATGGAACGTTGTGACATGCTGACGCAGTGCATCTGACCACGTGCTCCGTCCATTTTCCATGCAACACGTGGCGTCATACCCATTGATGACATCATTTGATGACGTCAGTGGTCTCTATAAGGACAATCGTGGCCAGGCATTAAAAATCGCCAGTTTGTCCTCGTATATGTAGATTATTTCCTGGTCTAACCACAAGGGCTTATCCTGAGATCAATCAGTGATAATGCTAAAGATTTGTTGAGGTGGATTTGCCGACTTCGCGGCTGGCAATGGACCATGAAGTGCGCTGAAGGTGCCTGCAGGTAGTTGGACCATTTCAGCCGGGTACCGGCTAGCGACAACGCTGGATAATGGAGGACTGGCCATACCAATCTCAGAAGGCCTAGCGGCAAGATGGGAAACCAAGCTAGTGTACGGAAATTTCAGCAGTTCAGGGACATCACCTACCTCTTCTCCAAGTTCAACACAGTATATATGGTATAGACTGCCGTATACCCGTGTCGCAAATGTTGCCTGAACTCATGTTTTCATCAAGGATTGATCAGACCAAAGTCTTTCAACAGATGAATGGCTATACATACAAAAACGTCTGTCTTGTACTCGCGGCAGACAATATCATCTCATAAAAATTCGCCTGATCCAAGAATGCAATTCTAATCACGGAACAGCACCCACCTGTGATCGGAAATTGGATTGGCGGCGATGGAAAAAATTTCGGTATTACTAGCTTTTGGCCGCATGAGGCACTCGGTGGGCTGATGAAAAGGCCGGTGGAATAAATAATTATAGGACGACCGATGCTGTTCTTAATGTCAGACCAGGGGATCTGAAAGGAGGAGTATAAATCGATGCTGAAGAGCACAGGCTGAGTTTGAAAGAAACAAGTGTTTGTGTCCTTGGGCAAATTGGGAGAAAGGTGGAAGGTACAGGGTATGGCAAGAGTGCACAAAATCAGCTTCCATGTACTGCCTGTCATACCCGTTGGAAGAGCGGCGTGGTCTAGTGGTTAAGGGCTCCGCACACTAGCGACTAAAATGGGGGCGATTACCAATGCGACTATTACATCGCCTGCGATATTTACCTTTGAGATGGATCAGTGATGTTTTCCACCACATCACTGATCTTCCAAGGAGGCATTTGTCGCAAACGAGTCAGCAAAAATTGTAAAAACTGAAAATATGTTAGTCGCTTCGGTGGTCGCAAGGCCGGTCGCCTAGAAAATCGCTCGAAAAATCGCTGGTGTGCGGAGCCCTTTAGCGAGACAGACTACTGATCAAAGGGTCCCGGGTTCGATTCCCAGTCCTGACCAAGAAAAAATACACGCTCGCTTGTGACCTTGAGCAAGTCACTTTGCCTCACTTGCTTCACCCCACCCAGGTGTAATAGGGGTACCTGGCTGGTAGTGATGGTCTATGTGAATGTTAGTCCAAGAGTGCTGAAATCAGCTGCCGGGACTGTAATACTCCCCAGGGAGTGGAGATATGAAATTGGAATGAACAGACCTATAGCTGGGGAATAACAAAAATAGATAAGCGAGTGAATCTATTTTTGGTAATAATAGAAAGCGCATTGAGCAGATTAACTGGAAATGTGCTATATAAGAACGGTATTATTATTATTATTTATATTATAAGAGGATGATCAAGGCGAGTTTCGAATTCGATCAAGTGACGTCCCTTCGCTGTGTGCGACCATCGGCGTGTGATGTCGGATGACGAACATCAGGGTTTCCGCCAGAATTTTTTCCCAGGGTACGACCTGTAAGGAGGGAGAGAAGGGGAGAAAAAAATTTCAAAAATTTTTTTTTGAAAAAAATTTTTTTTGTTAATAATGACCTCCAGAGTCATTTTTTACACTCCAACAGGCAAAATTAGTCTTCCTTCTGCATGGAAGTTGCATTTGAAATGTAACAAATTTAAGAAAAACATTACTGAAGTGATTTTTTTCAGGGTACTACATCGTACCCTCAAATTTCTTTAGGGTACTATATTTGTACCCAAAGTACCCTCTGGCGGGGACCCTGAACATTGAGTGCAAACAAACGCAGTGGTGGTCGCCTCATGTTGCAAAGTTCAGCATGACGCACGGCCGAATTGTAATCCTATCTTTAGCCTCCTTGACGTCTTGCTGAGAACACAACAGAACTTTCCCTTGCTGAGCAACTTCTTGCAAAAAAGTTGCAAAACCCTTGTGTCAGACACTTCCGTAGCTTCCGCCTCACAAATCCCAAAACACACCACATCCATAATTACAACCGCCATGACCGAAAGGTTCACCGCAGACAGACGAACTGCGTGGATGGGATCATTTCCGTCTGATCACGGAACGGAACTCTCACCAACCAAGCTGTCAGGTAATTAGCTCTCATAGGATCGCATTGTAAAAAGTCTAAATGGTCACTTCGCTTGTTGCACAACTTTTGAAAAGGATGTTATTTGGGGATCTTAGAAGATGGACAGGCAAACCCTATAAACGAGAAGTACGTTCTCAGATAGACGATTCTTGAATTAATGGATCTGCGCACTTCCGGCAAAATCTCAACCAGAACCTCGATCTGAAACCGGCTGACGTGACGCCATCCATGATTCAGCAATGGTCGAGTCTGATGCAACATCTTCGACGTCACTGTCGTGGGGTTGTCTGCATCACGTCATTCAGTTTAACACGTTGACTGCCGGCTACGATTATACTCTTAGTTGCTGATCTCCTCCCCATTGCCAGCTACGAGTATACTCGTAG
The DNA here is from genome assembly GCA_002633025.1 of Notospermus geniculatus. Taxonomy (NCBI): domain Eukaryota; kingdom Metazoa; phylum Nemertea; class Pilidiophora; order Heteronemertea; family Lineidae; genus Notospermus; species Notospermus geniculatus. The sequence goes on along the minus strand of NMRB01001561.1, from coordinate 86,444 downwards.
TAGGGCTAATGCATTTTCTATTAATGTTGATGAGCTTGGCAATGACAAAGAGCCTTCGAATGATCATACTGGCAGTGGGGATTGACCAGAGGTAACACGCTAGAGGGCGTACAGCTACGACTCGATAATATGAAATTACTTGAAATACGGTAAGTCTGTGGGTCATGGCAATGGCGGATGAAAATGATATTTTGGCCATGGCAGCGAACGTGTTAAGACCGAGGTTGTGGTTGAGATTTCGGCAAAAGGGCGCAAATCTTTGTTGTTTACATCAATTTGAGAACGGTCTATAACGTTCAGTTCCTCGAAGAACATGCTCGGTTTTCACCTCCGTACGATGTTCTATATGAATGATGCAGACGCTGATGGGACCATCGTCGGCGACTGATCGTGTGATCTCAGGTTCAACGCCGACCCCATCGCGCGATTTGGTCGGCGTCCACTTGGTAATATCGTTAGCGATCTGGGCTGGGTTGCACAAAACTCATGTTAGCGCTAACATGATGTTAGCGCTAACATCATGTAAAATGACAATGGATTTTGACGTCATCTAACATAAAAGTTAGTGCTAACACCATGTTAGCGCTAACATGAGTTTTGTACAACCGGCCCCTGATCACAAGCGAGCAAAATTGGTTGTTGACGCCAGGTTTGCACTGGACAGCGATGCCTGGAATCCTCTTGCCATGTTCGCCAATTGTCCAACAATACCAAAGACGATCAGGGTTTCCCCCAGAAATTGAAAGAAGGGGGTACAATAGTAGCTTGTGTGGCGTCACAAGCACCCTCAGGCAGGGCTCCAGGGACCTCTCTCAGAAAAATTTGCTTTTTTAAGCCCTGAACAGCTGAAAATGCATTTTCCTGACATTTGGAAGAAGAAATCTGCATTTTTGCTCAGCAGATAGAAGGGGGGTACACACCCCCCTACTTCAAGCCATGGGGGAGATTTGTACCGCCCGTAACCCCCGCTGGCAGAAACCCTGACGATATCGCCAAGTCTACGGTGACTGGCGAAAAGATCGGTGGCGAGTAGATCGCTTGCGATACTGCCTGCTGTGCTGCTGTCTTTCCTCTCAATCTCTGTGCTGCCTCAAATGCACCATGCCAGCCCAGGTAACTACGTTCTTCTGATCTATTCAAGTGTCTGATGGAGCAGCTGCACACGAGAGCATCCTCACCCATCATTCCTGCACATAAAAGTCAATACGGCACTTCCTCAAACTACCCAGAGGAGCAGAATTATAACCTCCGTTCTCCTAGACCAATGAACCAAAATTAAAATGAGTCCCACAGGGGCCATAAATGGCTGATGAATATTCCACAAATCGAAGGTTTCTGCGTGATAAAGAGCAGTCGCAATGTATAGGTACCGGTATATGGAGAGAGGAGAGTGTAAGAAAACAGTCGCCCAAGATGCTATGACAGTACATTGGGCCATGCTCCATGCCAGAGGTTTTTCGTGCAAGTTGGAGCCAATGGCGATTCACCATTGTTAAGCAGGCCTCACACGAGGGCGGTTCTGACGGCAGTTCAGCACGGTTCAAGACCGTGCTGAACCTCAATGACACCACCTAGCAGTGTTCGAGTACCCTCAAAGGAACAGAAAAGGGCCATTTTCTTTAATTTCATAGGGTTTTTGCTGATTACCCTCAAAAAATTTCTGGCAGAAACCCTGCCTAGACACCGTGAGGGTGTTCGCCATTGACCGTTTTGGAACAGAAGGATTGGGCCATGCTCCATGTGAGACTGGTTTTTCGTGCAAGTTGGATCCAATGGCGATTCACCATTGTTAGTTTCCTCAATACGAGATACCCCGTGACCGATTATAGCCGTGTTTACAATGCCAAACATTTTGGTCCAGTTGAAGTGAACCGTACTCAGACCGGACCAGGTCCACTTCATTTGTACCGTTTAGACTGCAGCGATGAGTCACCGTGCAACGTGCCTGAAGTACACTCTCCATTCAGTGGAGGTGAGAAAATCACGCAGAATACATGCCAAATTTTTCCACGGATGACGCAAGGACAAACTGCATGCATGCTCAATACCGTCCCAAGTAACTGGACTCGGTTCAGTTCGCCGTGTGTGCGGTTTACACAGCACATTTGGTCGGGGTACTGTACTCGGTCTGGACCGAGACCACCTCCTCCTGCGGGTCTCGGTAAGGTTCACTTGTGGTCCGGACCGAGTACGCTTGGCAGGTTTACACTGCCGCTTTTTTCCCGTACCATACTCGGTCCGGTCTGAGTTCACTTGAATTTTGGCAGTGATGTGGTATATGACTGCCCAAACTTTTCTCTGGCCGAGTTGCCCAGTGAGAGCCAACTTTTGTGAGCAAACGCTCATGTCAAGAGGTGCCTTTTTCCTTATCGGCATGTAGGCCTATCAGGGTTCTGGCCAGCAATCCTTGTGTGGTGGATGGATTCAGGCAAATTTGGGGAAAATATACAAATTTTGTCAAAAATTGAAAAAGTGACCCGTTTGTATTGTTCACCTATATTGTTCAAGGGCCACTTTTTCTGGGCTACCCTGTACAGAGCAGAGAGAAACAAGATTTCAACAGTATTGGAAAAAATTTCAAAGTGCAGCATCAATTTGCATTGTGTAATGACCCATGGCAAAAAAACTGGGTTAGTCACAGAGAGGAGAGGCTCCATTAGCCAGGGCATCATACATCTCAAAAGGGAATTGTGATTACATTTCGAAACGAGAACCATTATGAGGAGGTCTGCAATGTTTTCTATTCACTGCCAATAACCATGTTCCATGTAAATTGAGTTTGGTATTAGGTAGCATCCACTCACATAATAGTCCCCTAGGACAGTGACTAGAGATGCCCATCGCTGTATGATCTTGATGGCCGCCTCTGGGTCAAGCAAATTGGACTGTGCAAAAAGTTTATAATCGGGGAAAGTTTTCATCACATAATAGAGATGGAAAAGTAGAGATGGGGCTATTGGATCGATACAATGCAATTTCCAGTGCCATCATGTTCGCTATATTTGCAGGAAGGGTTGGATGTAGTCAGGCCTTCAGCTACCATTTGCCCTGTAGCCAGCAATAAGGAAGTTTTTATAATTTGGCGAGATGCCTTTTAGACACAGTCTAGGAAAAGTCATCAGCAGCTAGGGGAACTGTACATTTATGGAGAAATTCTCCGTTTTGGGAGAAATCTCCCAATATGGAGAAAAAAAAAGATGCCCTCTATCAGGAGAAACTTGCCCAATATGAAGAAAATGCGAGATAAACACAGAGGACCCGTACTAATACACCTATGCTAGTACCGGTACCCTCAAAGGAACAGAAAAGGGCCATTTTCTTTTTTCATGGGGCTTTTGCTGATTTTGAAGAAATTAGTACCCTCAAAAACATTTCTGGCAGAGACCCTGACATTTGATGGCAAGCAAGATATGAGTGCAGCAGTTGACCATTCTCACAACACAACTAAATACCTCCTTTCCTCTGATCAAGGCAGTGCTCGAAAAGTTCAGTTGTTCAAAGGTAGCTGTTTGGCTAAATGTCTACAAATTTTCATAGCCAATTATTGAGATACTGCCAATGGAAATAGAAAGGACTTATGGCGATTAAAATGGTGACAATCAAGGAATTTTTGTAGCCAAATGGCGAAGTTGACAAAATCCTTTATAGCCAAATGGGAAGTAGCCAATGGCGATGAAAACAGCTACTTTTCGAGCCCTGCAAGGCCTGAGGTCACTTCGCCTTCAGCCTGTAGGCCTACTCCAGCGATGCAGGATTTTATGGTTCCTTCTATTTAAGAGCATAAAATCCCATTGACCAACGGCATTGTAGTCCACCCTATAAATTTCTCTCAATTTAGGAAGCAATCTCCAGTGGCTCACCCAATAATTACTTTATACTAGTATTTATTGCAACTGCTTGTGCATCCATCACCATCCATACCAGCATTGTTATTCATACAAAACCTAATTGCACTTGCATATTTCTGCCATTTATCAGAGACGGTATCAGTACAAGTAATTCTGTATCACATCAAGGGAATCAGTCTATAAACAGAGGCAGAATTCCGTACATTGCATTCACGATCAATTTCTGGCACTCGTTCAGCAGGTATCAAGCAACATATGCAACATCTGTATCATCTGATTCATCCAACAATAGACAAATCCCAAATTGACGAAAACAAGAAAGATCTGCGCACTTCCGCCGAAATCGTAAACAGAACCTCGGTCTGAAACCATCTGACACTGAATGACGTGACGCAGAAAACCCCACGACCATGTGACGACAGTGAGTTCGATGACGTTGCGTCAGACTCGACCATTGCTGAATCATGATTGCGTCACGTCAGCTGGTTTCAGGTCGAGGTTCTGTTTACGATTTCGGCGGAAGTGCGCAGATCTGGGAATTTGGGATTTGTCTATAGACCATTCTCGAATTTGCAGATCTGCACACTTCCGCCGAAATCTCAACCAGAACCTCGATCTGAAACCGGCTGACGTGACGCCATCCATGATTCATCAATGGTCGAGTCTGACGCAACGTCTTCGACGTCATTGTCGTGGGGTTGTCTGCGTTACGTCATTCAGTTTCAGACTGAGGTGCTGGTTGAGATTTCGGCGGAACTGCGCAGGTCTTTGTCGTTTGTAACATCAATTTGAGAACGGTCTATAAAATGTTATAAAATGATGTGAACGATCGCGTCAGCACCAGTTTGGGAACGATCGATAGACTACGTTGCCGCCTAGCCCCTAGCAATTAGTGACAGCTCTTGTTCAAGTCCACAATCTGAGCCAAAGGTATTGTCGACTGCATCAATGGGTGGTTCCAAGGGTGTTTGTTGAACATTTCAGTCTCAATACACCGATTTCACATCTCGCACGATCGCAGCACCCCTGGTAGAATTTCTGTCGGCCACTTCCGTTTTCAACCTCACTATCAGGAGTAAAGCAACTATTTCCTAGATTGAGGTTGAAAAACACGTGTTGGTTCCCGATACCGCCAGGGATCCATCCCCTGGTGGCGGCATTGGGAACCAATGCGTGCAATTAAACCTCGATCCAGGACATTTTTGCCCGTACTCCTGGTAGTGAGGTTGAAAACAGAAGCGGCTGAGAGAAATTCTACCAGGGGCGCTGCGATCGTGCGAGATGTGGAATCGGTGTTGGTTGATTACAATAGTCATTTTTCCTCGGACAGGTGGCAGCACCGTGTATACCAAAACATAAATGTTATCTGTTTTTATAGCTATCTTGATAAATATTCTTGTAACTGAAATATATTTATGATTTTACACTCAAAAACAAAGAAAAAGTTGTGAAAGGCGAGATTTAATTCGATTTTATCTGATTTGTTAGTACCAGAAGTTGACATAGGTGGCACACCGTAATGTTTACAATTTGAACTAGAGCACCTTTAATCCTGGGACCCACCCATTCAATACAAATTGTAAGCTGGCAAAAAAACATAACTGATGAACTACCTTGAGCTACATGCTGTTGTCTCTTCTGAACTGCCCTTCATTGAGGAAGGCTAGACTCACCTAAAAAGACAAAAAGTTTAGAAAATCAGTGGCGAGGAAAAATGGAAAGTTGCAATTACTACGCAAGAAATAGACAGTGAGAGGCAATCTACAGACAAAGCCACCAACAGCATAAACAGCTGCAGACCAGGTGATGTGAGGGAAAATATCGCAAGCGATCTACTTGCCACCAATAGGGAACCCGCGTGACAAACATGAATAATAGATGGCGCAGCGAGGAAGACCCGAATGACGACACCGGCGTCACTTTTTTAGCTGTTGACGTCACACCGTCAAAAATATGTGTACATTTTTCTACATTTTTCTGGGATTTTCCACCAAAAGACATTGTCAATATTGGCATCCTGTGGCATTTCTGACAAAACAAAGCAGTGATATATGGAGAACTTTGAAAATGAAACAGGGCCGTGTAATTTAATCAAAATCAAACCAGAGTGGTTTATTTTGGGGCAAGAAGTAAATGGAAATACTGTTAGAAAATAGGACTTCTGGGTCTTGCACTGACAGCGCCACGTCGTGGCGTTAGTTCGCGGGTCCTCATAAGCCATGGTTACACTACATAAAAATACCCGTGTTTTTCCAGACCCGTGTTAAACCCGTGTGTACGAAAATCCCGGCGAGAGGTCACACTACTACACTGTAGTTAAGTAGCCCGGCGACAGTTGCGCTGCAAACATTGATTCTTCGGTCATTTCTGAATTGGCACACATTGCCGGAGGCGCGAAAACGACGTCACTTAATGGCTGCGCCATCTGTCGCCGTGCGAAGAACTAACGAACCCACGGGGATTTCGAAAAGCTCGGCGAGATTGCCGTGTCTCAAAAACCCGCGTTTTTCAGACACGGGTTTCTTGAAGCCCGGCAATTCATAGGTGTGACCGCAAAAAACCCGGGGATTTTATGTAGTGTAACCACAGCTTCTGTCTCACCACCCACCACAGACAAGGCAATATTGGCTTTGGTGTTGTTTGACAATGGGTGAACATCGCTGGTGAGGAGATTCCATGCAAGGCTGTCCAGCGCACACCTGGCGTCAACAGCCGATTTTACCCGCTTGCGATATCGCCAAATGTGCTGCTGCCGTGCTGCCTTAAAAGAACATTTGCCTTTAATTTTTCAATAAAAATAATAATCGACACGCCTCCTTTTCTAAATTCTATACCTCTATGAAATATTCTGAACACGAATTGCATGATGGCAAACTTTCAAATTAAACATTGATTTCAATAAACGCTGATAAAATGACAGCAAGATATCGGTTCATACGGGTTTATGAATGCAAAGAGACGCACGCCATGAAAATAGGAAATATTGCGCACAGTCGACGCTTCCATGACACTTTATCAAAAGATTTATCCCGCGACTTATTCGGAGACTTGCTTGAATGGCCCTTCAGAATTCCTAGCTAAGATTCCAATGAAGTGTGCAATTGTTGATCAAGTTCTCTTCTCGCTGGCGACATTTTGTTGCACTCTGAATCAAATGTCCATTCCCAATATCATCAAGTATCTGAATATTGAGAAAAATGGGGACAAGGAAAAGTTGCATATTGGAATTTTTTTGTTCCACGATGACAAGTCTGAGTAGAAACTGACATGTTATTAAATACGGGAGGGATACGCGAAGCCGGGACGACGGTAGACCTGGCGGTAGATCGAGTGAGTTCTGCCAGTTATTTACATCTGTCAGGAAGTTATGACTACTCTTGATTGGAAACTGATGAACAAGTTCCCCAGAAAAATATTGGGAAATGTTGACGGTAATGTGGAGTGGTAAAACCCACAAGCAATAGCGTAAACAGGATGACATGAACTACCAGGCTCCTGCTAGAATGCCAAAGTGTGACCGAGCAGCCAAAATAAAGCCAGGTTCTCTCATTTAAAGGACCATGGTATTGCCACTGATTCTCAACCGCCGGCGCCACTCTCCAACCCAGTGACCAACTACGTTGTCGGCGAATTGATTCAATTTACTACGTACATTTTGTAATGCATTTTTGTAGTTTGTGTTACTGCGGCTAGGTGGCTCCCTCTACGTCCGCAGTCAAATAACGCATTTGAGATCCAATACCGTGCTCCTTTAAGCAAAAATTGATTTTTGGTTTTAGTCAATGCCAGGACCAACATGACAATGCTCTGCGGCACCAACGCCAGGAAAAGAGGTATACACAGACGACAGAGGTATACGGTATAAGGCCACATAAAAAAAATCTTTAGTTTAGCATCAGCGCCCGCCTCAAATTTTCTCGCCGCCTCAAAAAAAAAATTTTTTCCCCCCAAACATTTTTTTTCAAAAATTTTTTTTTCCCAAACATTTTTTTTCTTCAATTTTTTCTCATATTATAATGTTCTCTGTCAAAAAGTGTGGTTTCTTCTCTACACATGCCTTTTCCAGGGTGTATTTTTTTGAATTTGTTTGATAAATGGTGCAATGCTTCCAAGCTCTCTTTCGATGATCACAGTCCATTTCAGTGTTAAAAAAAAAACAAACTCCCTCCTCACTTTTTACAAGTATGACTGATGCTAAACTAAAGATTTTTTTTATGTGGCCTAAGGACACGGTGGTAAACAATGACTTCACAACCATGAAGCCATTATTTTACCAGCATCTCCCTCCCTATAGTGTATACCTCTTTGTAATCGCTGCCTAAGAGGTAAATGTTGACCCCAGCCATGCTATTCCACTGGCCTGTCTTTTGGAGATTCTGCAGCTCTGGCAAAACTTCAGATTGATCAGTCCCCCCTCCTCCCGACAAACCCAGGTCATGAAGAACTAAAGTTACAAGTCTCCGGTCAATCCTGGGTACACAGTCACCCATCCAACACTTGCAAAAATAGCCCCGCTGNCTGGATGCACCCACCATAAAAATTTCATGAAGTTTCGATGACCAGTTTAGGAGTAATCGCAAATTTTGTGTTTTCACTATGTGCCCCCTGGTGGCCAAAGTATGAATCAGATCTGGCCGATTTTCAATAGCGAGAAGCGTCATGTCATGAGGTATCACCATACAAAATTTGAGATGAAAATTCCGAAGCATTCTCAAGTTAGAGCGTTCACGTCGTTCGCGTGACGCCGGACGACGACGCCGACAGACGCACAGACAGACGCCAGCGTGATGACAATACCCCGAAGACCCTGATGGGCCTCGGGGTGAAAACACTTTCAACACATCACTGGCATGACTGGGTGCCGATCAAAAGTTTATGACTCTTGAAGTGAAAACCAACCCTTAACTACATAATCCAGATGAACAAGAAATCAATTTGGCCATAAAATATTCATGTTTGGGTAGCGGTAGGTTTTCGCCGCAATTTTCCTCAACACGGACCTTTTTATTTTTGTGAACCTGGTCCGACATCATCAGCTGGCGAGGTGTAGGAGGGATTCATAAAGAATTTTGTCTTGCCACACTTGTCATGAGATAGCATTAACCCTTTCTCAGTCAGTCTAGGTTCACATGGTTGATTATAATAGTTATTTCTCCTCGGACAGGTGGCAGCACCGTGTATACCAAAATATTAATGTTATCATTTTTTATATCTATCTTGATAAATATTCTTGTAACTGAAATATATTTATGATTTTACGCTCAAAAACAAACAAAAAGTTGTGAAACGCGAGATTAAATTCGATTTTATCTGATTTGTTAGAACCAGAAGTTGAGAATAGGTGGCACACCATAATGTTTACAATTCGAACTAGAGCACTTTAAGATCTCAGCTCAAACATGGCGGATGAACCGTCATGTACCTAAAACCATAGATTCCTCAGTGCAGCCACGAACACAGTGAAGAAATCGATCGTTCCCCGACCGTTGGGCCCCCAAATTCCCAGTCTGTACACAAGGATCATGTACAAAGTACAACTTTTCCCTCACTGCCCTCACCGTAGATCAGTGGTGTTTTCAGTGCTANGTTATTTTGGTGTCATATCAGTGTGGAATCAGTGGTGATTCAGTGCTGTTGATTTGGCTGATTGAATCAGTGTTAAATCAGTGTTGCTCTGAGAAATCTAAGTCCAGATGGTGTTGTTTCAGTGTCTTTTCAGTGCTGATTCAGTTATAACTGATTCAGCACTGATTTCTGGTGTTAAATCAGTTATACTCGGAACTAACACTGATCAAGACAGTGGCGATTTCAGTGTGGAATCAGTGGTGTCCTTGAATGTGGTGTTGTTTTGGTGCTAAATTGGTGGTGATTCAGTTCACCACTGAATATCAGTGGCCACTGATCTACGGTGAGGGTGTGTACACGACCATCAGGTAAATAATACCAGCCCACCGAAAGAGCTTTGAACTGAACTGGTGCCACCAGAAGGAATAGGTTTTATGTGTTTGTGTTCGTGTTCATGCTATAAAAAGGGTCTTAAAGCGAATCGACAGCGGATTTTGTTTACATTTGGCTGGTGTTTGTAAACACAAAATTCAGCCAATCAAAATGCACGAAAATTTCTTTGTTGACACTCTGGAGAAGTTTGTTTACATTTTTTCCCGAAAATTCGTCCCCTTTCAAATTCTATTTCTAAATCAAATTTGTTCGCTTTTGATTCGCTTTAAAGTATTGGAATAGTAGTACGCACAGAAAAAGGTTTCCGTTTGTTTTCTGGAGGTCATGAACACAGTACCACAATGAAACTCTGGATACAGCGTAATAGTCACATTTATTATGCAAAGAGACCGTTTGTCAGTTTACCCTAGGCAAATAATGTCATTGTTTTTACAGATAATTGTATCCAGGGTGAAAGGGACATATCATATCGGCTAACAATTGTTCTGATCATACTTTCAATTGCATATGCAGACTTTAACCCTATGTAGATCATGTGAGCCGCGTTTACACTACCAAACATTTCGGTCCAGTTGAAGTGAACCGAACTCAGACCGGACCAGGTCCACTTCATTTGTACCGTTTAGACTGCAGCGATGAGTCACCACACAACCGATCTAAAGCGTCACTCTCCATTGAGTGGAGGTAAGAATCATGCGCGGAATGCACGTCGCAAGGACGAACTGCGCGCATGCTCAATACCGTCTCAGGGAAGTGGACTTGGTCCAGTTCGCCGTGCGTCAAGTTTACACTGCACATTTGGTCGGGGTACCGTACTCGGTCCGGACCGAGACCACCACCTTCTAGGGGGTCTCGGAACGGTTCACTTCTGGTCCGGACCGGGTACGCTTGGCAGGTTTACACTACCACTTTTTTTTCCGAACCGAACTCGGTCCGGACCGAGTTCACTTGAACCCTGTTAACGGCAGTTAGCGACTTCGACATGCAGCCACTCTCTTTTTTGACATGCCCATCAAGACAATACATTACGTTGATAACTTGAATTGTGCCTCCACAAAACTCATGCAAGCTGACTGACAGTCCCACACTCAATGGACAATTCACACTGTTACGTCAGTAAGTTATGCCCAGAGCAGACACAAACAAGTTTCCCATAGAAATCCAACTTGCAAACAGAACATAAAAGTGTAGACTGCCTTCTGAAGACACTGCTAGCTTTTGAGGGTTCACTGCTGTCCACGCCTTCACAATGTACACCACAAAATATCTCGCATTCCTGTGCACTCTCACTGTTTGCATAAATTTAGTGGCGAACAATTTTCAGCCTCAGAGATCCATTTATTGTGATTCATCTGATTGTGTAGTTAGAGAATTTGTCTCCACAGATTGTGTATTGTGAACCAACCACTTGTTGAATGGGGCGAGATTTCAGAATCAGATCGTGAAAGTTGAGGGCTATAGTTAGTCTAATAGGCTGCGCTATTCCCAAACGTTGCTTTTATTGAGGTAGCCATTAAAATCCGGCTTGTCCACATATGGGAAACGCACATAGTACACAGACAATGACTATCCTGAGTTGATCAGGGGTTCTTAATGCTCGCACCCTCTGTCACTGGACGGTGAGGAAGGGAATGAGTGCTGAGCAGCGATTTTGATCAAGACTTCGTCACAGGTCTGGGAGCAGGTGGTTTTTGACTGTGTTGGTGACGCTGGAGTGGTCTGCAATACTACTGCCTTCTGGCACTGCAACCAGCGGCGTAGCTAGAAGGGGGGTGGGGGCAAATGCCCCCAGAGCAAAAAGGGACAAAGCAAATTTTGCTCTAAAAGGTCATTTTTCCTCTTTGAGCCGAGTTATTGTGCTGTCAGATGTCGGGAAAATGCATCTGAGAGGATGTAGATATTTAATTTTTTTCTGGGGGAGGAACCCCAGACCCCCTCAGACATCGCCCTCCTTAGGTTAAAGTCCTATCCGAGCATACGGCCCACAGGCACGGATGCAAGGGGTAGGGCCGCAACCAGCGCGCGCTCCCTTTCAGCCAACAAATCCCTAAAATTCACTATGTAATTCTGATATTTAGAGCAAATCATTGAAATTCACCGCAGATTTCAATCTTTCTAGCACAGTGCGCCCCCTCTTTTCCGAAATCCTGGATCCGCCCCGGCCCCTAGACTTTAGCTCACAGACTTGGCTCGCAAAATTATCTCACTGAGATTGCCATGCGTTGTGCAGGCTAGGCCATAGCTGCGATGTTGGGTACACATGGTACCAAGGAATGAATTCCATGATACCCAAGTGTCACACACAGTCTCGTGATGATTCATAGATAAAATATCATGCAATCAAAACTGAAACTTACCACACCAATTCAGATGCAAGTTAAGTACTCCAAAGAGATGATCGTACATGTATGCACTGGTGTCATTGAAAAGCAAAATGCGATATGAACCAGACACGAGGGTTCCGGAGCAATTCAACGATTCAATGATACAACACAAACGATATGACCTATTATTATTGTTATACATTGTATTGAAAGTTCCCACTTGCTATAATTCAGCAGAATGGGCCTCGATAGAAGACGGAAGAATGCGCAAGTCACGATTTACACAAGAGGAATAATTGGTGCAAATCATACCTTGTTAAAAGCGGGATGTGACATTTTTGTCTTAATTGTTGTGTTCAATTGGTTTTTTTTAATTGGCACATGCTTTGGATAAGATCAAGTGCAATAATGACGACTGATGAGCAGTACTAAGAGTTCTTGACCTGGGAGATGCTATGTGACGTCACTTTTGACTAAAAGTTTTGACGTCGACGACAAAGTGTGCTGTGTGTAGATCACGTATTTGATGACGTCACACACACTCCACAGGACAGGGCTAACCGATTCGCAACGGGCACAGCGACAAGGTTTTTTTTCCTTCGACTTTGCAACTTGCAACGATGACGAAAGTGCACCACATCCATCACTGACGTCATTTGACCGTCAAAGGGCACATTTTTCTTCGATGACATCACCTGCACAAGCTCTATATCGGTACCCTCTTTGGCATTTAGGGAATCTTATAATGTAGCCAAATTCAAGGAATCCAGGATTGCAAAAAGATCTGGTTTTCCCATCAGAATAATATGTCTTTCCCATCAGAATAAGGGCCCGTTTCCGAGACAGCAGAATCCGCCACGGTTTGCCCCGAGCGGTGTGGTTTTCAGAGGCATAATTGGGATAATTAACATGTCCTGTGTTGATAAACCATCGAATGATAGAATCCAAAACCCTCTGAAAACTGCACTGCTCACCGCAAACCGTGGCGAAATCCACTGCAGTCGAAATGGAGCTGAAGAGTTGTCTCTGTGCGTTTCGTGCTCGCCGAGTCAATCGCCTTGCCCGAGGACACAATCCCAACGAAAAGAAGCATTTCTGTAGCTGGTTTATCTCAACATGATGTATACTCATCCCAGACTATTACGGTCATAATTACCGCAATTGTTTGCATCACCGTCAAACCTTAACCTTAATGATGGGAAATAGCCCACTAAATATGGGTAGAAATCAGGTCATGTCAATCCTGTGAAATTATTGGTTTTGTATGTCATGACAGGAGATCTGAGGGTTGGTTTGTGTGGCCATGTCATGCGGGTTATTGACTGGTCATGAACATGTTCTGAAGCAATTAGTGTCCGGGGCTGACCGTGCAGAATGTCCGATAGTGCTACCGGCGCCTATCGGCAGTTAGTTATAACACATTTTCCCATTAACTAAACCACCGAAAGCACTATCGGACATTCTGTGCGGTTGGCCCTGGTCATATAGCCTACATGTTGGAACATCGATCCCCAGGTAAGAAGAGAATTTGTCATTGTTTCAGCGTAAGCGTTGGGGAAGCTATCAATGATGAACTGCCCACTGAGAGAGGCAACTTGCATCAATTCCTGTCACCTCTGAGAGAGTCCAGGTCCAATCTCAGTAGGCCCCCCCCCCCACCCCTCTTCATGTGATAAAGGCAGGGTAACTCTGACACTAATGACAGTGTACATGTAGGTTTTTCCCGGCACTCTGGTTCCTCCTGCTCTACACTGTATATTCAATAGGAGCAGTCAGCCGCGTGTAATGCCGAAAGATGGCAGCAAAGTTCTAGCGGACCAATACACAGGAAAATCCATGTGAATGATCCTCGATCAAGAATGAATGGGTCCGCTATATGCATTGAGTTGGGCCGTAGTGACACGTACCAATTGGTCAACTCACTGACAGCTCCTATTCGTCCAATATTGCCTTAGAGAGATGATGCCACATTTGCTACTCAGTGCTCAATTCAACTTTTCCGCCCAAATCTACAGCCCACATCACCACAGCAAGTCTCAGGTTTGTATTTGTATTAGGTGTGTACGGAAGAGGCCATCTCAAGCTACTCATGTTCCTCACTTAGACATGTTAGATGGGGTCTTTTACTTGCCCTTGCAAAGACACAAAGTACAAGGCACCACGGCTTACTACTGTCCCATGCGGTGGACATGAAGAGCCGGGAATGAAATCCCATATGGCCTGGGCTGGATTCGAACCCGGGACCTGCTGCTTGCTGAGCTGACGTGATAACCNACTACAATATTTATCAAGTGGTGGTTAGTGTCTATACCTATGACCTAACATGATTCAATAACAACATGTTCCAAGATGGTACACTGAATGGTGACTCAATCAAATTCCTTTGAAAGGCTCAGTCTCCAAATAAAACAAATATTGGACAAAGTACATCATAATGCAACACTGAATGAAACAAATACCATGCATTAGCCAACACTTGACACCAATGTACACAGAATGCACCCACTAAACACCACACAAAAGCGTTCAATCAAATCAGAGGCCTACAGACCGCTTGTAATTTATACCGGCAAACGCTTGAACATGAAATTGAGACCGGTGTGGTGTTGGCAAACCTCACCTCTATCACAAAGTGAATCTACACCAAATCCTTTGTTAGGAACAGATTGATCAATAACAGAGTCACATTTAATCATTACCGTATTTATTGGCGTACAAAACGCACCGGGTAATAAGCCGCACCCCCTAGACGCCATTACCAAATCCATAAATAAAGCGCACTGGGATACAAGGCGCATCCACACCAGGCACATTTTACAGTACATGGATCGTACCAATACATGGTGTCCCCAATTTGAGCAGCTGAGCACACTACTCTGCTTACAGTGCGGTTGTCATGTTCTTATATACAGTCTTCTTTAGCTTTCATTATGTTCTTGGTTCAGTGTGTCAAATATTCTAGCATGTTCATCTCTTTAGCAGGTGAATGAAATAATTTGTTAATGTTACTCCAAGACAGTTTTGTCTTGAGGTTAATTATACATATTTTTATTATTTGCATACAGGTGTACTAGAATTTAAAAAATGCTAATTCCTTACCCTGATTCTTTTAACCCTGATATTGGTATTCCCCAATACGGCCCTGAGAGCCGATCCGACAGTGACAGCCGGACCGCGGAGCTCAGCGTCGCGAGGAACTCGGCGGGACTAACTCAATGAAATGTAAGACCAAACCTTGATATAATTTGCTGTTCTCAGCGATGTTATAGTCCCAATATATCAGAGTACAGTAAATCCCTAGATATTTTGAGGAACTGGTGTCGAATCATTAAAAACCACTCCGAGACAGTGACGGCGTACGTGATATGCAGCCCCGGCGGGCATATTGGCATTCCCCGTCGGAAGTCACAGTGACGTCATTCTGACGATAGTTGGGGGCCGTTTCAACTTGCTTCATCAAGAGTTGACATATCAATCATTCTTTTTTTTCTTTGCAGGAGAAAGCCACTCCACGGTTGCCGGGCATCGCACCACATATGAAGTGAAGACAGGAATTCCCGCTTTTTCGAGCAAATAAAGTCATTCCACTCAAAGTCGTTCATTTCTTCCACTTCAAAGCCCAGGAAAGTCGGGCCATTGATGGTTCATTCATATGGTGTCCTAGACGGAAAGGGGCGGTGTGATACTCAGGGGATGGCCAGGGGCAGCATAATAAGAAAAGAATCATTTCAATAGAATAAAGATATTTTATTATTAAATCACCATTGTGATGAGCACATATGACACAGCACGCACACACACATAATATAGAATAGCACACAAAATCCCAAGCCAATCACTCGTTTCTACCAACAACTTCCCAATTTGGGTGCGTTAATTAGGAATGCGTTAATTGATATTGGTACCGGTAATTAATAATATTAATTGCCCATTTACACAATGGCTTGTTTGTCAGAATACAATAGTATGTACCTGTCCTATACTGAACTACAGTGTACCCGTAGGCCTACATATTGTACACATGTAAAATAAACAACATGTGTTGCTGGATGTAAGAAGTCCTGGTGAGACCGGGTACAGGCCAACACTAAGGCCCTGCAGTGTGAGCAACTTTAGAGTCCACCAAAGCACATTATTCCAAAATATTGTCCTCAATAGAAGTCGAATTCAGTTGAGCCAGAGAGAAAGTTCGAATCACTTAATTTAGTCCATGATATCCTCGTCTCGAAATCCTTCGAAATCTTCGTCGTCCGTTTCGTCATTGAACAGCTGCGCGAAGAGCTGGGCCATTTCTGGGCTGACATCAGATGTTTCGATACCGTCATCTTCGATGTCGGACTCGTCTGAATCAGCATCGTTATGTTCCATAAAATGCGTCTCTGGCATAAAATCTGCCTTCTTGAAACCGTTCGCAATCGAGGAGACTTTTACTTTCGTCCACGCCTCCAAAACCCATTTTGCAACTTCGGCGTACGAGGCTCGTCGTTGTCGACCCGTCTTCGTAAACGAATGTTCTCCTTCCACCATCCAGGTCTCCCAAATCTTTCGTAAATTGTCCTTAAATGCCTTATTCACGGCGATGTCTAGCGGTTGCAACAGCTTCGTCAGGCCGCCGGGAATAATCGATATCTTGGAGTTCTGCTTCTTGAGATGCGATTTTACGGAATCGCATTTATGGGCGGTCATGGAATCAAGGACCAAGACAGATTTGGTAGTGTGAAAGAATCCACCAGGCCGCTTAACATACGCTTCGTCCAACCATTCATTCATAACATCCTCATTCATCCATCCTTTCTTGTTCGCCTTGATGATCACGCCGGCTGGAAATTTTTCTTTCGGGATGGTTTTTCGCTTGAAGATAAGCATGGGGGGCAACTTCTTCGCAGTTGCAGTGCACGCAAGCACGACCGTGAAACTTGCCTTTTCGTGGCCCGTTGTCTTTATCGGCACCATCTTGGCGCCAGTCTTCTCGATCGTACGCGTCATAGGTATATCAAACGTTAACGGGACCTCGTCCATATTCGTGACTTGATCAGCACCGATCTTGTGTTCCGTGATGAGATCCTTAGTGTACGAACGAAATGTTTCTAGCTTCTCTTCCCAATCCGGTGGGAGTTTCTGGCAGGTGGTAGTTCTAGTGCGGATGCTCAGCTCTTTTCGTTTCATAAAACGCTGACACCATGACGGACCACCCTGGAAGTCATCGATTTTCATATCGGATGCCACGACTTTGGCCTTGAGACGGATGGTGACAGTTGATATCCCTCTGCCTGCTGATCGTTGTTCTTCAACCCACTTTTCCAGTCTATCTTCGAGTTCTGGCCACCTCGGCTTGTCTCCTCTGAAGGCCTTCCTCGTTTTCTTCGTCTTCTTCAGAGCATCTTTGCTTTTCCTCCAGTTTCGGACCATCGATTCGTTGACTTGGAACTCTCTCCCCGCTGCTCGGTTTCCGTTTGATTCCGCATACTCGATGACTTTTATCTTGAAACCTGCATCATACGTTCGTCGCTTGGCTGGAGGCATCTTGATCGTGTACGTGCTTGCTTGTCCTTGTTGAAGTGGTATGACAATTTGCAGAAAACCCCCAGTATTTATAGGCCTG
This sequence comes from Notospermus geniculatus, assembly GCA_002633025.1. NCBI lineage: Eukaryota > Metazoa > Nemertea > Pilidiophora > Heteronemertea > Lineidae > Notospermus > Notospermus geniculatus. The sequence goes on along the minus strand of NMRB01001561.1, from coordinate 68,712 downwards.
GCTTGGATCATGAGGTACAATTTTGTGGGTCCGTAAATTTGCATAAGTAATTAAGAGAAACACGAATCAAATAAGCTGTATTAATTACTCCCTTCCCATTATTTCCGTGCCGGTAATTCTGATTGGATAGCTTGGTTGCCCCCAAATTTGCAAAAATTTTAATGCTTTCAGTGTGAATTTGGCTGCTGGTGGGTTAACATCAAGGAATAATTGGAAGACAACAACGGGGGAATACCGTTGGACGACTGATCGAATTGCGATCGAAATGAGTAGAGCATCAATATTTATTGAATACAATCTTCATGAATAAACTGCGCATACAATAAAACGACAGAAATATCATCACTAAGATTCTTCATTCAATGGAAGTCCATCATACGGTACCTGAAAAAGAAAATAAGATGATCATGAATCGTGTGTCAAATGGTGCTCTGATACGATGAGATGCCCCCTCACCACGTGGTCCAGTCCGAACACTGCCTCCTGTTGCTCATTTGCAGAACTGACGGCGCGTCTCGCATCTTGGTCTCGCATGGGCGATAGCAAACGAGTCAGACGTTCGGACTACACGTGGTCTACCGGCCTCGGTTTCAATTTAGATCACCATGGCCGACGGATACCAGTCATGACAGTGTGTCAAAACATGAGCGAGATAAGTTAATATTTTGATCGAAATCACGCATTATTTTAGGGGAACGGAGGGTTTAGTGTGATCGTGGATGGCAAGTGCAAGGACTGATCATAGTTTCATGGTTTACAAGGTTCACCAGCTTAACTTTTGTGTTGTTTTACAGTGCAATGTTGACACGCCGCCAGCCCTTTGGCCGTGGGCCAAGTTCATAGCTTACCACGGAATCCGAGTCGTCAGTCGCGATTTAGGGACCCCTGAATTTTTTTTGAAGACCAAGGGTTTCGGCCACCTCAATCCATAAATAAAGCGCACCTTCCTATAAGCCGCAGGCCCGTTTTTGAGGCCCTTCTGGGGTCAAAAAGTCGCGCCTTGTACGCCAATAAATACGGTAGAGATTCTTGACTTCTCAATGGTACTTGAAGTGTTTCAAACGGATAGATAAGTGCGAAGCAGTCGGCCTTCAAACTGGGAACACATTTTTCCCAATTTGTAAACATGGTCCCCAACTAAAATCACAGATCTGTAGTATCAGGGATTCGGTGAGTGGGTCACAAGCGCCATCCCCATCCTTGTCAATGACATAGATATGGCATTGGCTGCAGTGGATAAAGTTTCTGAGGATTTTCTCCAAAACTTCTCATTTCAGCAAAATCTCTCTGAGTCCAACAACCATCTTCTCAAGTCTCAAGTTCTATCCCCAATTCACCGATGCATGCATCATGACATCATTGAGTGTCCATGCCTATGATTTGTACCATAGAATTCCACTTCATGTTACCACACAAGCTCCAGAATCCAGCCGAGACGGTCACCCCTAACAGCGAGCATCACTGGGTTGTCATGGAAATGATTGCGTTTCTGAGAACAAAGAACACGAGATGTCTCAAGAATGGATGCCGATGACGCTGTATTATTTGGCGACACAGATGTACGCATCACGCGATACAATAGGATCCTAGGGTCTCTCAATACAATAGGATGCTTGGGTCTGTCGATGGTGAAAACCATTCATGGTAAAGTAATGATTCAAATCATGCAAGCAGAGAAACAAATTACGTGACAAATCCTTTCTTTCACAACTGTTTAGTTATTTACATCATTTGATCAAAATAGTGAGTTTTCACAATGGCCTGAGGAGGGGGTTAGTTACGCCGACTACAACAATGTAGATTTGACTGTTGGAGTAGGCTTTTTAAAAGCAAAAGGAATAGACGATTCTCAAATTAACAGATTTGCGCACTTCCGCCGAAATCTCAACCAGAACCTCAATCTGAAAGTGACGCCATCCACCATGGTTGAGTCTGACGCAACGTCTTCGACGTCACTGTCGTGGGGTTGTCTGCGTAATGTCATTCAGTTTCAGACCGAGGTTGTGGTTGAGATTTGGCAAAGTGCGCAGATCTTTGTCGTTTACGTCAATTTGAGAACGGTCTATATCACTGTCAGCACATTATGTCGTACTGGTAGTATGCAGTGTTCTCCACACCAGTTAAAGAAAGGGCGGCCCGCCCCTCTTAAAAATACCGACGGCAAAATCCCCCCTCTTAAAAATGGCCTGCCCCTCTAAAAAATTTGTCCGCCCTTATATTTATGATTTAGATCGCTCAATTATGCATCTCAGATGCTCAGAAAATGCATCTCAGAGCACCTTAAGTCCAAATTTTGCCGGGGAGGGCCCGCAGACCCCCCGCCAGAAGGCGCCTTTGGCTCCTCGTGCGGTGCCTTCAGCACCAGGCCCACCGTCGTCCCTCTTAGACCAAACCCCGTGGAGAACAATAGTATGCAAATTTGTATCTCAAGTACTGCCAGAATGGGGCGTTTTGCAGCAGCAACTTGGACTTGGTGCAAAACTGGCTGAAAAGGGGCGTATAAAATATGACAGACTTCCTTTTGTGAACTTCAGTGTATCAGAGCAATTTCGTGTTTGTATCCCATCACAATGTACAACACAAAAGTACGATTACATGAGGGGCTTGAAATCGACAGATTCCACGAACTCATTCAGGAAAACTGTTCAACAAGATAATCCTTCAAGCCCAACGGGTACAACTCAACACCAACCCACATGATCATTGATTGTAATTGCAGACGTGGTATTTTATCCATGCCTAGCATCTCCAATATCAATTCTAGTGGTGAAAATTCCGCCCGAAGATTGAAATTAAAAGCTGCGAGCAGACGTGCAGTGTTTTCATTTAATACACGATGTTCTGTAGAGCCAGTCTAGCCTCATTTTGTAAACGATTGAATTGGGGCAATGAAATCACAGTGTTTGGGTGAGTAAGTGATGAAATGAGAACAACACCTGCTGAAATGTACCGTACCCGATTTGGAGCGCAGCACAGCTGGGGTAGCAAAAAGTAGAACAGCAGCTAGGCCAGTTACATACATGTATGAATGGGAGAGTTGCTGCGGCTGCTGCTGGTCGGCGCCGGACAGTCCCATCCAGGACGCAGGAATGCCAACCGGCACTCGGCCTAAAAGAGTATTTTCCGACCATCAGAAGTAACGAAGTGTGCCAAGAGTGATGCTCGCCACGCACACTTCCGAATTTCCTTTCTGTTCCCATTCACCAAATGTGCTTCTCGGCGTGGCAGTTCTGACCAATGACAGGCTGCCTAAGTTGCAATAGAGTGGATCGGGGTCATTTTGACACCAAATAATGAGCTCATTATTT